>OZ024899.1:1295321-1515321 GCA_964017195.1 Siderastrea radians | reverse complement strand
TTTAGAAAGAGGCCCGCAAAACGAGGTAAGGCTTTTCTTCAAGTTGAAGCTATGGTCGTCAGATTTTGTAGTAATGTTCAATGTATTTTTCTTTTCATTTCATTAGATTGATTGCATGTGTTTAACTCTAGCCTTGTATTTCTATTTATCTCCCTTGCATTTCGGCAGATGCTCCGAAGCACAAATCTCGGTCTTATCGTGATCCTGTATTTAACAAGAACGGTCGAAGCAGAGAAATACGGAGTTTACTTTCACATTGAAGAAAACGCCTTTGTCTTGGATAAAAATATCATTTCAAACGGGAAAGCGGTCTCTTTGTTATCCTGCTCTCTAATGTGTGCCAGGCGAGACGATTGTAGAAGTGCAAATTTCATCGAGACAGATGGAAAAGTTTGTTTGCTTTACAGTGACACCATAACAAGACACTCCGAGACGCTGTTACTCCAGAAAGGATCTGTCTATTTAAAAAAGGTGCGTTTAAACTCTAGCTTACCAGGAGCAAGGAAATGTTTGGTTTGTAATTACATATCTACTTTAATTTGTAGCGGAGCCCGCGCTAGCGCGTCAGCGGAGCACCATTGCTAAGGAAATTTGGTAACCTATCAAGCCAAGAAATTTTGTTAGTGAGGTAATATTCACGTGACTGTCCGTCCGTACGTTCGTCTGTCCGTCCGCACCACAGGGTCACCAATACACTTCAGACAATGGATATAACCCTGTGCTGAATCCCGTGTTTCTGGCGCGAAATCGCATGTTGACCCGCGTTGTAGTAAAACAAGCAAAGACAACAAAAGTCAAAAACAAATTTGTTAATGGAAGAAAAGTTCAAAATAATACTCAGTTGTCTTTTTGGTGGAAGGCGAAAAGTTCAATTTAGGCGAAAAAAATGAGGCGATAAAGTTCAGGCGAAAAGTTCCAATTTGCCTCGTCGGTTCTGTTGCGAACTCTGTCGGCACACCGCTTGATTTCGCAGCTTTTCGCAGCCATGGTTTTTACGGTGTTCCGAACACATTTTGCCAGGAAGTATTAAGTATTAAAATTAACTTTAAACGATGACAATAAACGCTCATGGCCTAGTGGACTAAACACCGGCTTTTTCTCAATTACGAAATGTTTTTATTCATGAACTGAGACCAAGTCTCGATGTACAGTCCGACTCAATTGGTGCAAATGTTTTTAAATAATTAGTCTCTATATAGTTAGTTTTGAGTAGTATGGTAATTGAGGGTACCAGCACAACCGTCAAAATTTATGATTAATTTCCGTCAAATTTCTACAAAATTTTCCACCAATTTTCCCCAATTTTCAGAAAAATTTTCCAGCACATCAGTCAAATCTTTTGTCAAATTTTAGCAGAGAAATTTTTTCAGTCAAACAAAAATTTACCACCAGTTTTTTTTAAATTTGACTGAAAAACCCCCAGTCAAATTTTTACCGTATTATACCCAAAAAATTTCACTATTTTCAAAACCATATGCATAACTTGTCACGCCATTTTCGTGAATATATCTTTTATCGTCAAAGCAGCTGAGCGATATTTTAAAGAAATAAGAAATAATGAAAAATGTATAACCTTGTTTACCCATTTTTCCTAAACTGTTGTCAATATGCTGATAATGTTTTTTGGGAAGATATTTTTTTTAATCTTGCATTTGGAATACCACCCCTTGGAACTTATATTTCCCAAGATTTTTTATGTTGTAGTCTTAATCAAAAAGAGTTCATTTACGGAATAGAAGAAAAAGATAGTGAAACTTTATATAAAGAAGTTTTTTCATTGTTGAGAAATCGTTTGGGTATTTTTTCCCATCAAGACAAAGTAGGAAAGATAAATGATATTGAAAATTTTAATGATATCAAGAAAAAAATAAAAGAGACCTTGATTGAACTTTATGTATCCAAAATGAGAACCAATTACTCTCTGTCAATAAAACAGGCACGCCATCTTTTGTCTACCATTTTAATTGCAATGGTATTCAAGATAATCACGGCTAAAGATATTGATTACAGTAATGGTCGTATAAACAAAATTAATGGGATTAATTTTTCAAAAAACCAAGTAATAATAACGCGAAACTTATGGAATATAAATTTAAGTTCCGCATCATGTATTTTTGTTGATAAAAAATGCATGGCCAACAATTGGGAAAAATATTTAGAAAAGTTACGTAAAATTACATGAGTTTCATTATTTTGCCTATAATGAAACTTATATATTTAAGCCATTTCAAAGGTAACTCAATATTTTCACAAGGAAATGAGTCATTAAGTTTTTCAATTGTCTGTCTAACATGTTAGACAGTTCTTTTGTCTTGAAAACCGCAGGGACTTTCCCAAGGAAATGAGTCATTAGTTTGTCACGTAACATCAGATGTACTTGTATTTGAAGTAAACTTTGTCGGTAAAGTTTATTGATGAAATGAGTCATTAAGTTTTTCAATTGTTTTTCTAACACGTTAGACAGTTCTTTTGTCTTGAAAACCGCAGGGACTTTCCCGAGGAAATGAGTCATCAAATTGTCATGCAATATTAGATGAACTTGTATTTGAAGTTTTTCAATTGTCTGTCTAACATGTTAGACAGTTCTTTTGTTTTGAAGTTTACAGTGAACGGAAAAATGAGATCTATTCTTGGATGAATACCTTGTTGTATTTCTTTTCAAATTTGTCAGTTAATGGACACATATCAATGATTATGTCATCTATAACTTTAACATAATCAAGGAATCCTTTTTCATCATACTTCACTCCTCTCATAAAGGACCGTAAATCAGTTAAAACCTTTTCATATGAAGTGTATGCAAATTTACACATCTCAATCTTCCTTTTATAATTTTTGATTTCTGAATATGTTTTAAGCAATAGACCAGAACCAGATATTGTTCCGAGAACAATAGGGTTTAGCGTTACACCGCCAACTACTGTTCCCGTAACTACCAACAAAGTGGATCCAATATTACAAACAAGTTCTGCCTTTTTGAAGTATTTAAAGGCCATTTTTGCAAGCCAGTATTTCTTATGATAAAATTTGTATAATGCTTTCAACTCAGATATTTGTTTTTCCGTTAATTTTTCAGAAACATGGTTCCAATTAAATATGCTTTCACGTCTACCCATTTATATTATATAATTATTTTAATTTAGCGAAATTGGATCGTGATTGACAGCATACCATTCGCAAAGTACGTGATGATGAAGTTTCATAGTTGATTCACTAAGTTTTCTACCCTTGTAAAGACAGAAAAAAGCTATATCACCTTTCAAGCCCGCAATACCAGAGGGATTCAAATCTCCAAATGTCATCTTGGTACTTCCTTGCGATGTTCTTGCTGTGAAATTAGCCAATTTTTTACCATTACACCATACCTCAGAAGCGTTGTTGCCACCAGGTACATCCCAGTGAATTGATAAACAAATCCATTTATTCAGTTCACTTGCTTTAGCTTTTGATTGGTATGGTGCTATAGCATTCTTACCATTGAAGGCTTTTTGTCCAATAACAATATGGTCATTTGTTGTTCCACTCACCACCAACTCACCATTCGGTGAGAACGTGACAAATTTATCCCACCCTCCATTACCATGTCCAAAAAGTCCATTACGAAAATGAGAGCCCAAGTTTGAATTCAATCGATAGACAATGAAAACATTAACTATATCAGCTTGCCCAGAAGCAGGATTTAAATTTATGTCTGATAACATTCGCTTTTTTCCATTGAATTTTAAAAAATATCGATAATTGTTTTTTTCAGCTTTTGTACACAAAATTGGTCTATTCACTTTTGTTGCTTGATTAGCATGATTTTCTTTAAGAGATTGATCAAAAAGATGTGATACCTCCCTTGTAGATTTGTCAAAAGTGACCTCAGTTGGAATACCTCGATCTATCTTATATAAGCAATCAGCTAGTTGATAACTTTCCCAGAATAAAGTTTCTGATAATTTTTTTTCCAAAATATTCAAAGAACGTTTATTGCAGGCATCACCTTCATTCAATGGATCGTCTAAATTTGTTATTTTATGATTATTCAAATCAAGATTCGTTTCCATCACCATCTTACCATTCTCAATAGCAAAAGCAGTGTCATAAACACTTGGGTCAACGTTTGAAATTGTTTCTTTTACACCATAAACAATAAGATGTCCAATTGTTAAAAGTGATGGAGAAGTAACTGTACCGTTCAGATTGAGATAAATAAATTGCGGAGGTGAGCTACCCCATCGATGAAAATTAACAACTGTTTTGGTATAGTTTCCGAATGTTTTTGTCACATAGTTAGAAATTGAAATCGTAGTGCCTTGCACTGTTACACTCAACTCACTCATTTCTGGTGGAAACCATTCAACTACGAAAGTATAGTAACCGACTGGAAGTTTATAAAGGTTAAAACCGAGGCGTGACTGATACTGGTTGGGTGAGCTTTTTTCAAACAAGAGTTGAAGTTGGTAAGCCTTTTTATTAATTTGATGTGGAGAATTGGAAAAATTAACAATACCCAAAACCTTGATATTGTTTTCACTTGAAGATTCGTCGTCATCTTCCATCAAGTATCTGAAGGCGTCTTTTTTTTGTCCTGAATTAATAATCTGAGATTCATGAATTTTTTGAGTGACAAGATTTCTCAAATCTGTTATTTCATTTTCCATTAACTCAACATTGACCGCCGATTTCGAATTTTTTGAATCGGTCTGTAAGTTAACAATTTTATTGTTATTTAAATTCAAGTCTCCCGACATACTTGTTGTACCATCAAGTTTGAGATAATTTTTTTGCGAGTTAGTGATATATTCTACAGTAGCAACGTCTTTTTGGTTTACTGGAAATTTAACATTGGTAATCGCATTATTTTTCATATCAATTTTGGCTCCTTTATCTAATTTTTTCGCAAGCTGATTATCAATATATTTTTTATTTACTCCATGGTCTGAATTAACTGGGTCTTTGATATTTGTTATGAAATGGTTGTTCATGTCTAAAGGTTGTAGCATAGAACCGCCTTCTTTTTTACTCAAGAATATATTCCGGGCTGTATTATAAGAGATGGCTTTATTCGTGTTTCCATGAATTGGGTACGGCTGTGGTTGTAAAATTAGGTCTCCGTTCATAGTTGCTCCTGTCTTTTTCACAAACAGAGATGTATCCGAACTTGGAATCTTAGCTATTTCACCATCTAACTGGCTTTTTGTAACCACATCATTATTATTGGTTCCTTGCTTTACATTCACTAATTTTTTGTTTTGCATATCATAGTCATTATTAGCATCTAATTTGAACCCAATACCAGGCAAACCTCTGAGACCTCTCGAATTCATAAAATAATTAAAATTTAATACTCCATTGTAAAAACTCATTTATTAACTATTCAGATTATTTTTGTAAAATTTTTTGCACTGAATTTTCGTGGCTTATCAACATATAAAAAAGTATATGGCTCATTTGTTGCTGATAGGTAGTCGTTTTTATCAATGTTCAATTCTTGACATATTCTTCTCTGTTCATTCTTGCTTGGAAAATCGAAAATGCAGTGATGCGAACAGTTTAATCGGATGGTTTTGT
This sequence comes from Siderastrea radians, assembly GCA_964017195.1. Lineage (NCBI taxonomy): Eukaryota > Metazoa > Cnidaria > Anthozoa > Scleractinia > Rhizangiidae > Siderastrea > Siderastrea radians. The sequence goes on along the minus strand of OZ024899.1, from coordinate 1,509,765 downwards.
CTGTATTGTAAAAAGACTGAGACAGATAGATACAGCTGCAATTTTTATTTCGGGAGTTTGTAAAATAGTTTCGTATTTCTTGGTCATTTTTGGTTCCAGTGTTCAGGTAATCATCGAAAATGATTAACTTTTGGTTTCCATCATCAATCTCAGGTAAAGGAATTATCTCACCGTTGCTAGCTTCAATGATATTATAACCATATTTTTTCGAAAGAGGTTCGAATTTTTTCATCAAATATTGATACTTGTTTTGCTGTAAGTTTTTGGCATATAGATAGATTTTGTCAAAAAATAACAAGGGTTTGCTTATCATGTGGAGCAAAAGATTGGTTTTACCACTTCCACTCGGGGCGCAAATTAACATTCTGAAGCATCTGTCGGGCATATAAGGATATAATTGAGTGAAATTACTGTCTTCATCACCTTTTACATCATAGTTTGGTATTTCCATTTATTATTTCTTTATAAAAATTTTTTTTCTTTATAATTTTATGCGACACACTATGCGACATGCTATGCGAGCTTTTTTATATTCAAAAAATAATATTTTTTTTTTGTTTCGATTAAATAAAATGAGTCTCCTCAAGTGGAAAGAAATGGCTGAAAAAAGATCAAAAATTGGTCAAGATGTCAATACTATTAGGGAAACGCTAAAACAAAAGAAAATAACCGATACAATGAGTGACGTTGAAGCAGAAAAGCTTTTCAAACCAATAACATCCGGTTTGAAAGAGTTGACACAACCTCAACCTATTAAAAGACGGTTGCAAAGGAAAAAAGCATATGTTCCAGATTATGGTATCAATATTGAAGATGAAGGAATACCAGATTACAATCTTGAAGATTTGTTTGATGAAGGGGTTCAACCACAAACTGCAAAACAGCTTGTTCCAAAACCACCCTCTTATGAAGAGGTTCTCAAAGATTTGGAAACAGGAAAAAAGAAAATATATGTCAATCCTGAGTATACGCAACTTGAAGACCCACCAGAATATGAAGTTCCAGATTATGAGATTTTTGAAGAAGACAGAATAAATGAGACTTTAGATGAACTTGGATTGGCCAACTATGATGACATTGAAGCGCAACTTGAAAGAGAAGATATGACAGAAAAAACAAGACATTCTTTCTTGGTAAAGAAAATCGAATATGCAGTCAAGAAAAGACAGCAACTTCCAGGTTATAAAACACACATTACAAAGCAGTTGAACAAAGGTTTGATAAGTCAATCCGAAGCGCAATTCAGAAGAAAGGTCATCGACGACGCTCGAAAAGTTCTCAACGATTATATCAACTATAACCAAAATAAGTTGAAGAGTATTAAAGGCTCTGGCCTCAAAAGAAAGGCAACAAAGCGAGGTGGAAATGTAAGCGCTGTTTTCATTAATCCTAAAGAAGCTGTTAAAAAGTTAGAGTTAATTGTTGGATCAATTGGTGCTGGTAATAATAGCATAGAGCTTAGAAACACCGGTGTTGCTATTCTCGATATTTTATTGAAAAATTATATAATCAACAAACATCATTACAACCAAATTTATAAAAATTTTTTTCATGTGAATAAATAAATAATGAAACTACCATTGGTATTATCTTCTCATAACGTCAAGAAACAAACAAAAAATAAACCCAGTGATTTTACAATTAGATATACCCAACCAATATTACTTGATCCAAACAGACAATATGAACTCGGTTTAGGTCGAATCATATCAATGTCTTTTACATGGTTCAATATCACATCAGAGCTTGACAACCAAAAAATAAAATACTCTTCTGATGGCGGGAAAACTTGGAAAGATATAATCTTCCCGCCGGGTACATGGAATTATGTTAGCTTCAATGATTACATCAAGGAAAACACAAAAACAAAGAATTCAAACAAAATTTCATATCCAATAACCTTGGTATTCAACAACACAACTTTCAAAACGACAATAAATCTCGCGACAAACTATCAACTAGACCTTACAGCATCGAATTTTGGAGATCTAATCGGTTTCAACAAACAAATTTTAACCAGTTCTAAAAATGTTGGTGACTATACACCAAATCTCAGTCAAGATACAGAGATTTTGAATATACATTGCGATCTTATTTCAGAGAGTCTTGTTGATGGGGATGAGACAGATATTATCTACACGTTTGGCACAAATGATTTGCAACCATCCTATGCTTTTACTAAAGAGCCTTTGAGAGTTCAATATTATCCAGTCAATAAGTATATCATAAACACCCTACGAATATACATTACCGATGGAAAAAGACGAATTATTGATTTAAACGACGCAGATACATCATTTTCTCTGATTTTAAGAGAAAAAAATAATTATAAATGAAGGTGCACAATTATGAAAGAATTTATCATCCGAGTATTGGAAAAATTGTTTACAAAAACACAGGATCCGGTTTGATTGTGGATAATATTTTCAACCCGAAAATACAATATGAACTCAGTTCAGGTCGAATCATACAGTCTGATATTACATTAGATTTTAACAACCAAAAAAATAAAATACTCTTCCGATGGTGGGAATACTTGGTACCCCCAATTAAACCGCTTTATACAGTTCTGGAGTACATCCAGGTACTTGTGAGGGTAACGATAGGATTTGTCCAAAAGAGGTTTACCCCATTTCTTCTCCCACACAACGAACACAGAGTTGAAACATGAGTTTGTCGTCATAACGGTAAGGTAACATCAAATTTAAGTGATCTGATCATTTTTGAGAAAAAAAAATAAAAGATAATTATAAATGAAGTTGAACGAATACAGACGAATTTATCATCCGAGTTTTGGAAAATTTGTTTATAAACATAAAGGATCAGGTTTAATTGTCGATAATATTTTCAAACCAATGAAAATGATTGTGGATAAAGTTTTAAAACCTATTGCTAAAAAAGCTTTAAAATCGGGAATAGAAAGTGCTGGTGATAAACTTGGTAAAAAAGTTGTTGAGAAAGTTGCTGAAAAATCAGGTCATCTTTTCATGAAAGACCTTCAGTCTTCAGGAAAACAAATTCCAAAAGCAACAAACAAACAAAAAGAAGAAGATTACAACATAATATTGAATAGATTGATTTCTGGAAGCGGTGTAAAAAAATTTAAAAAAAAAATTTCTCAATAGATAAATAAAAGATGACTTTCAGAACAAGTAATAAACTGCAGAGATACGAAATGGTTAGGTTCTCCCCTGACAATATCATTGAACAACCTGGAAACAACAATACTCAGAAAAAAACAGGATATAAATTCACAATAACCGACAGATCCACTTTTTTTGATTATTTCAACGGATATTTTGAAGTAACTAAAGAGCTCCAAAAGAAAGCCGATGGATCTGGTTATGCGGCGGCCGACCGAATTTCGATGATTAACGGGTCACATTCTCTCATTAAACACATGGTTATCAAATCTGCTGGTAAAATAGTCTATGATAGTGATAACATTCATAGAATTGTAAATGCTAAAAATTTGTTGGAGTATAGTGATGATTTCAGCAGGTCAGTCGCTAAAAATAGTTTTTGGTATCTTGACACAGAGGATTCAACAGCAAATACGAATTTGGGTTTCGAAGCAAGGCGAATTTTAACTCAAGCAAACCAAAACAATGGTGGTGGCGGAGCCAAAAGCATAAATGAAATCATTCCGTTGAACAGATACAGTTTCTTTGAGGAATTGGAAGACAAGATGCTTCCTCCCATGCAGCTCACATTCGAACTGGACTTGAATAATGATGATGAATTGATTCACAAAGCAGCCGCTGCTGATCCTGGGCGAGTGGTTGTCACTCGACTTTATCTTTGGCTTCCAAGATTAACTCCTAAAGATAGTGCATACGGTGAATTTGTGAAAGATTTTCTCAAACCAACCAAATGGATGTACATGAAAGATATGTATATTCAGAGTGCAAATACAAGAGCAGTTCAAAACATGTTTCAAATTAGCCCAGCCATTGACAATGTTAAACATGTATTCATTTATCTACAGAGAACTAATGGTCCAAACAATGAGGAATCTGAGAGAACTCCTTACATTTTTGATACTTTCAAGCTGAATGCAGCTGATACCAATAGCTCTCTTGCATCATGTCGTTTGGAGTATGGAAACAGTACTTTTTATCCTGAATTAGAGTACGATACCGATTCAAAAGTGAGAATCTTTAACGATCTAATTTCTTTTGCTTTTCGAAAGAATGATATGAATACAGGAACGCAGTTGAATATACATAATTTTACATCTCTTTACGGTCTTGTCTATTTTGATCTGACCTACCAAAAAGAGGCTGTTACTCGAGATCCAAAACAACTGATTTTGAACTACAGATTGAATGCAGCACCAACAGCTAATGTGAGAGCTCATGCTATCGTATTTTACGAAAATGAGGTTATTGTCAACAAGGTTGGAAATGAACTTATGATGGTCTAATTCAAAAAATTTCCTGAATTTATTTTATTTCGTTAAAATAAAATAAATGCAATCAGAACTATATAAAATAAATGTCACACTTTCAAATGATCAAAAACAAAAAATTCTTAATGCTTTCATCAACCGTGAAAAAATCAGACTGAGATTATCAAAAGACGCCCTCAAAGAACGTGATATTCTTCTCGTTCCTACACGTTTTTTCGAATATATGGATAATGAAGATGGAATTGATGCTGTTGTTGATGAACAAACTGAAAAAGAAATGTGGGAAGAATTTAAAAGTTTCGGAGATGAAATGTTGAAATATGAAATACCGGAAGATGAATTTGGTCAAAAATTTTGGAAAAAATTTAAAAGTTACAGAGATGAACCAACAAATGATAAAATGTGGGAATATTATGGTCTTTTTTTTGTTCCAGCGATAGATGAAAATTTGGAAAATAAAGGAATAGAATTTAATTTAGATTATTCATTGGTAAATGATTTAACAAAAGATTTTGTCAAAAATAATATAAAAAAATTAGTGTTATAAGATAAATGGAAACAAAACTGCGTGAAATAAATGTTACACTTTCAAAGAATCAAAAAGAAAAAATTTGTCAAGCTTTTTACAACCGTGAAAATATTAGACTGAGGTTATCAAAAGACGCTCTCAGAGGAAGTGATACTCTTCTTGTTCCTACAGAGTCATATGAGGGGTTGGATGACGCTCCCGATGGAACTGATGCTATTATTGATGAATCAACTTGTGATAAAATGTGGGGAGAATTTTGTATTCACAATGAAGATCCATATACCAATGATATGTGGGAATATTATGGTCTTTTTTTTAATCCAGCAATTTTGGAAGATTGGGAAGGTGAAAAAGGAATTGATTTTGCTTTAAATTATTCATTAATAGATGACTCAACAGAAAATTCCATTGCACGGAATATAGAAAAACTTACTGAATTTGATATCATCTGGTATTAATTCAAAAAATTCACTGAATTTATTTTATTTTGCAATAAAATAAATATGGTAGAACTATACGAAATCAATGTAACGCTTTCCGAAAATCAAAAAAAGAAACTAAGTAAAGCTTTTCACAACCGTGAAACAATCACCTTGAGGTTATCAAAAGATGCTCTCAATGGAAGTGATACTCTTCTTGTCCCTGTAACAACTTTTAACCGGTTGATGAAGAATCGCTCATTGAAAAATGGGATGGAAATAAAACTGGCCAAGACCAATATCAGAAAACAAGTGGGTGGTTCACTTTTGAGTTCAATTTTGACACTTGGTCGAACTTTTGGACCAACATTAGCAAAAAATATTGGATTATCAGCTCTGGCTGGCGCTGCTTCTGAGGGTGCATCACAAATTGTTAAAAAAATATCTGGAAAAGGTTCACAGACAGGTGGTTTTCTCATTCCAAATTCAAAAATAGAACAACTTATCGCTCATAAACATCTATTGAGTAATAAACAGAAAAAGGATATTCTCAATGCATTACAAACTGGTTCAGGCGTTCATATCAAACCCACTCAAAACCAAACTGGAGGTTTTCTTGGTACACTTTTAGCATCAATCGGTATTCCACTCGCTCTTGAGGCTTTTAAAAAGATGACAGGTTCGGGCGTTCCAAGAATTGGAAAAGCGCCCAAACTGGAGGGGGGATCGGCGCCTCGACTTGGTGTGTACCAACCACCGCCCCCATTTTTTGGAACATGGGAACAAGGAGGCGGCGGGAGTAAAAAAAAAAAAAAAAATCTGGAAAAGGGTTGCTTTTAGGGAAAAACAGCCCATTCAACGGAATCCCACTGTTGGGAACCATACTTTGAAATTCGACAAAAATACTGCCTTGAGCAACTTTGATTTGATAAAATGGTGTCAGCATCTTGGAATACCAATAGACAAGGGCGGCGTGCTGTCAAGAGACCAAACTGTTCCACATAGCCACAAAATGGCGCTATTCATTTATAATCTTGAACCATCATACATGGGTGGAAGCCATTGGGTTTCAACATATGTTAAAAATGGGGAAATTAATTATTTTGACAGTTTTGGTTTGTCACCATTTCAGGAAATTGTGGATCACGCAAAGAAGAAAAACCTAACTCTCATTCATCAGAATAATCAGATACAAGCGTTGAATACATTAACTTGTGGTTACTTTTGTTTATACTTTTTGAATGAAATGAATAGAGGTTCGTCATATTTTGACCTTTTACAAGTTTTCGATGTTCATAATACAGAAAAGAATGAAAAATTCATTGAAAAATATTTCAAAAAGTTAGAAAAAATTATATAACCATATTATAAATGAAATCTTATTGTGTGAAACAAAGAAAAGAAACTGAGTGTGTTGAACCCTCTGGATATAAATATACAAAAAACGGTAAAGTCAAGTTTTATTTTTGCAAATGTGCTGAATGTGGAATAACTAAAACTAGATTTGTGAAAAAAACGGGAAACTAATTAGCCCGTCTGAAGGGGCGGGCATTTTGGATACAATGGCATCCACAGGAACGGATATGTTAATTCAACATGGAATACCATGGCTTGGTAAAAAAGCAGTTGAAATGGGGCGATATTATGGATCGGAAGCCTTGAGGAATCCAAAACTTCAGAAAAAGGCTCTTGATTATGCATTGGAAAAAGCTGCTCCTTTTATTCAAAAAACAGGGTCGGAAATGCTTGACCAACTATCAACAAAAATACGACCCAATAAAAAATATAAAACCGATAGAAAAGAACTTGACGGAGCTGGAATTGACATTCATAAAGCTATTGGATGGCTTCCGAAACCCAAAGGGGGGTGGACTATTCCAGGGCATAAATACACAGGCCCCTACAACGATCTTGAAAATCAGGTTGAATGGGATCCAAATACAGGAGAGATACTCAAGATATATGACAAACCAACTGGTAATACCGATGCTATAGCCATGCAACATGACGTCGATTATTCAGTTTGTAAAGATGATAAAAAATGTAAGAATAAAGCCGACAGGAAAATGGTCAAAGCGTTGGATTCTGTTCCTTATAATGAGAGACAATGGGGTCATTCGATGGCGCGAAATTTTATTAACATAAAGGAAAAACTTGGTCTTGGTTTAAACTGAAAAGGCCGTCGAGTGAAGAAAACTGGCAAGAAAAATTAGCTAATGAGCTTCATAAACCGATAAAGCGTAACTTCACCCGGCGGCGGGTAATTGTAAACCATATTGACGGGATATGGTGTTCAGATATCGTTGAGATGCAAAAATTCAGTCGATGGAATAAGGGTTATAGGTATCTTCTCATGGTACTCGATGTGTTTAGTAAATACGGTTGGATTGTCCCATTGAAGGATAAAAAGGGTGAAACCGTTATGAATGCATTTAAAACAATATTCAAAGAGGGGCGTAAACCACAATATCTTTGGACTGATAAAGGGAAAGAGTATTACAACAAACATGTTAAGGAACTACTTGATAAGAATGAAATAACCTTGTACTCAACTGAGAATGAGGAAAAGTCGTCAGTTTGTGAAAGATGGAACCGTACAATTAAAACTAATATGTGGAAGCAGTTTAGTGTTCAGGGGAATACACAGTATCTTGAAATGTTACCCAAATTAGTGAAACAGTATAACAATACCAGACATTCAAAGATAAAGATGACGCCGACAGAAGCAAGTAAAAAGAAAAATGAAGGAACTGTCTACTTTAACCTTTTCGGTGATATGAAGCCAATTTCAACAAAGTCAAAGTTCAAAGTTGGTGATAAGGTTAGAATATCTAAGTACAAACGTCCTGTTTTTGACAAAGGATACACAGCCAATTGGACAGAAGAAGTTTTCACAGTTGACAAGATACAATACACCAATCCGATTACTTATAGACTCAAAGATCTAAGTGGTGAGGAGATATCAGGTTCTTTTTATGAACAGGAGATGCAAAAGGCTGTTCAAAACGTTTACCGTATTGAGAAAGTAATTCGACGAGACGCTCGAAAAGGTAAAGCTTTGGTAAAGTGGAGCGGTTACCCAGAAAAATTTAATTCATGGGTAAATATTAGCGATTTGATGTGAAATAAATTTAAAAAAATCTTAACTATAAGAAAGGAAATATGACAAAAATTTTAACTCTTGCAGAAATGCGAAAAATGGCTGTTGGAAAAAATATTAAATTTGCAGGTAAACTCTCAAAAGAAGAGCTGGCAAAAAAGTTAAATCTTGATGAAAAATTGTGGAAAAGACCAAGTAACGCAAAGGAGGTGTTTATTACTAATGTTGATACACAAGTTGTTACAAAATGTAAAAGCATTTATCAGTGTTCAAAAATATTGGATAAAAAGTATAATATGATTCATTATTTCGCAAATTGTGGAAATCCATTTGTGGATAAGGATGGAAATAAGATCAGATTGTCTTTTGCTTGAACTTTTCATTTCATGAAATTTTGAAATGAAAAATAATTTAAAAAAATCTCGAATATAAGAAATAAGAAGAATGAATTCACAAAAAAATTATCCGCTCTTGAGAAAAGCGTTTGGTGAAATTACAAATAAATTTGGTAAACCCCTCAACATAAAACCCCCAAGCTTGTTTGAAAAGATTAAAGTTCCCATTCTCAAACCAACATTTGTCACAACAACACTCAAAAAGTTACCAAATCTAATTCAAAAAACGACTCAAAAAGTCGCCAATTGGTTAAAGTGGTCGAAAAATGTTGATAAAGTGATTGAAGAGCAAACTGAACCGACTTTCACACATAAAGAAAAAGCCCTGCGAGGGTACACAAGATCATATGAAATTGGTCTCACAAACAGACAAGACCCATTAATTCAACTTCAGAACACCCGTTTGTTGATTAAGAACAATCTATTAAAGATTTTAAATGAAATGAAAGGTTTGAAATTCAATGAAACGTTGAAGATTATGTTTGAAAAACAGAATGGAGATGAGTTGATTAAAGAGCCAGCTTATTTGAATGCAGAAAAACAAACAATAACAAATGACGTAGGAATTGCAGAATTGCTGCAAATAACACAACAACAAATTCTCAATAAGATTCAAAAATGGATTTCAAAAGGATCAGGATGGACTATCAAATCAGTTGATGGTCATTTCATTAATGTTATAAAGTACAGACCACTCAGAGGTTATTCATATATTCCATTACCCGAAGAGCTGCAGAACCCAGCCAAAGGGATTATAAACATGAAAAATAATGACAATGAATGTTTTCGTTGGTGTCATATTCGTCACCTCTTACCACAGAATAAAAATCCACAGAGAATAAAAGAGTGTGACAAAAAATATGTAGAAAAATTGGATTACTCAGGAATTGAGTTCCCCGTTTCTGTAAAACAATACAACAAAATAGAGAAACAGAATAATATTCGTGTTAATGTCTTCGGTTATGAAGAAAAGCAAAAGCATCCGATTTACGTTTCAAAAGAAAAGTTTAACTCTTGTTTGAATCTACTCTTAATAACCGAAGGAGAGGTGGGACATTATTGTTTATTAAAGGACTTCAATAAATTCATGTATAATCAAACGAAGCACAAGGGAAGAAAGCATTTTTGTATGTACTGTCTTCAAGGTTTTAGCTCTGAAAGGGTATTGAATAATCATTCAGTCGATTGTATTGAAATTAATGGGGAACAAGCCATTAAAATGCCAGAACCTGGATCAAAAATTGCATTCACAAATTATCGCAAACAGTTGCCGGCACCTTTCGTGATTTATGCTGATTTTGAAGCCATCACCGAAAAAGTTTCGCAAAAAAAATCTCAAACCGAGCAATATCAAAAACATACAGCTTGTGGATATGGTTATAAAGTTGTTTGCTGTTATGATGATGAATTTTCAAAACCAGCTAAAATTTACAGAGGGGAAATGACCATTCAGAAGTTTATGAAAGACATGTTGGCTGAAGTTGAATACTGCCAAGAGGTTGTAAAAACCCACTTTACAAAACCTCTCAAAATGACAGAAAAGGATGAGGAAAGTTTTCAAAATATGAAAGAATGCCACATCTGCAAGAAACCTTTTGGTATGGATGAGGATGGAGTAAGAAATGTTGGAGTAAAAAATATTAAAAAGGTACAAATAAAAAATGTCAAAGTAAGGGATCACTGTCATGTCACTGGTAAATACAGAGGTGCAGCACATTCAATTTGTAATCTAAATTTTAAATTAACTGATAAAATACCTGTGGTGTTTCACAATCTCAAGGGATATGACAGTCACTTTATAATGCAAGAGATTGGTAATATTGCTAAAAATCATATATATTTCGATGAACGAAAAAACAAATATTCTGACGTGAATATAAATGTCATTCCACATAACATTGAAAAATACTTAGCCTTCATGTTGGGTTACAATCTTGTGTTCATCGACAGCTTTCAATTCATGAGCTCTTCATTAAGTAATTTGGTGAATAATCTTCCCAATGAAGCTTTCAAATATATAGGTGAAGAATTTCAAGACGAACAATTGAGTTTGATGAAAAAGAAAGGAGTTTATCCTTATGACTATATGGATAGTTTCAAAAAGTTTGAAGATAACAGGTTACCGAATAAGGAAGATTTTTTCAGTTTGATGAATAATGAACATATCACAGATGAAGAGTATCAACACGCGCAAAATGTTTGGAAAAAATTTGGTCTATCATCAATGGGAGAGTATCACGATCTGTATCTCAAATCTGATATTTTGTTGTTGGCTGATGTTTTTGAAAATTTTCGCAAAGCATGTCAACAATACTATGAATTGGATCCCGCTCATTATTTCACAACACCTGGTTTAAGTTGGGATGCAATGTTGAAAATGACGAATACTGAATTGGAGTTGATGAGTGATGTTGATATGTTTCAATTCATTGAAAAAGGTATGCGTGGTGGAATTAGTTATATTGCCAATCGTTATGGCAAAGCAAACAACAAATACATGAAAAAATATGATGAAAAAGCGTCGTCAAAGTACATTATGTATTTGGATGCAAACAATTTATATGGTTGGGCAATGAGTCAATATCTTCCAACAGGTGGGTTTAAATGGTTATCTGAAAAAGAGGTGAATTTATCCAAGTTCGATGATGAGTTTGAAAAAGGATTGATATTGGAGGTTGATTTGGAATATCCTAAGGAGTTGCATGATCTCCACAACGATTATCCACTAGCCGCTGAAAAAATTAAAGTGACTGAAAATATGTTGTCACCTTTTTGCAAAAAAATTGCTGAAAAATTTGGAGTAAAAATTGGACTGGTTGAAAAGTTGGTGCCAACATTGTTCAATAAAGAGAGATATGTTTTGCATTACCGCAACTTGCAACTATATTTGTCATTGGGGTTGAAATTAACAAAAATTCACAGAGCTCTTGAATTTGATCAGAGTCCATGGTTGAAAACTTACATTGATTTCAACACACAAAAGAGAGCAAAGGCAAAGAACTCTTTTGAAAAGGATTTTTTCAAGTTGATGAACAATTCGGTGTTTGGAAAGACGATGGAGAATTTGAGAAAGCGACAGGACATCAAACTTGTAACTGATGAAGAAGATCTGTTAAGGTGGGCTAGTAAACCGAATTTTATAAGCTATAAAATATTTAATGAGGATTTAGTTGCCATTCATAAAACTAAAACAACTTTAACATTAAACAGACCCGCATATGTTGGAATGTGCATCTTAGATTTGTCAAAAACATTGATGTATGATTTTCATTACAATTACATTAAAAGTAAGTATGGTGACAAAGCTCGGTTGCTGTTCACAGATACTGATAGTTTGACCTATGAAATTGAGGTAGATGATGTTTATCAAGATTTTTGGAAAGACAAACATCTATTTGATAACAGTGATTACCCAAAGGATAACCCATTTCATAATAATGCAAATAAAAAAGTCATTGGTAAGTTCAAGGATGAAGCAGCGGGAATGCCAATTGTGGAGTTCGTTGGTTTGAGGTCAAAAATGTATTCTTACATAAAAGATAATGAACAGAGTAGTCGCACAGCAAAGGGAATAAAAAAGAATGTGATAAAAAAACAATTAGGACATGATAAGTACAAGGACGTACTTTTCAATAAAAAACAGATGTGTCATACGATGAGACTGATTAAAAGTGAAAAACATCAAATTGGGAGCTATGTGGTGGATAAAATATCGCTCAGCTGCTTTGACGATAAAAGATATATTCACGAAAATGGCGTGACAAGTTATGCATATGGTTTTGAAAATAGTGAAATTTTTTGGGTATAATACGGTAAAAATTTGACTGGGGGTTTTTCAGTCAAATTTAAAAAAAACTGGTGGTAAATTTTTGTTTGACTGAAAAAATTTCTCTGCTAAAATTTGACAAAAGATTTGACTGATGTGCTGGAAAATTTTTCTGAAAATTGGGGAAAATTGGTGGAAAATTTTGTAGAAATTTGACGGAAATTAATCATAAATTTTGACGGTTGTGCTGGTACCCTCAATTACCATACTACTGTTTTGCATGCTTTTTATTCTTTTAACACCTTCTTTGTAAATTCTTTTTACACATAATTTTACATATTTTTATTTCATACATTTTCTTACATATTTTACCTCTTTGTCACTATATATATCTATGCAAATTCTTGTTCTCAACATTTCGCTTGATAATGACCGAAGAGCGGTCAAAACGTCGTGAATTTTTACCGTTAGTTTTTATTGTCAATAGAAATAAATTGGAATAATTATTTAATTATGCTGGTTTGTAGAAGAGGTCTATTTAATTATAGTCCAGTCATTTTGTGACTGGACCTGCAACTAATTGCTAGCCTGCGAGCAGGCTCTCGTTTGGGTTTTATGCGCTAGATGCGAGACGCGAGTGGCGAACCCACGAGACGAGAGCGTGGGGCGAGGTGGGCGGGGCTGGGAGAAGAGAGAGCCTGCTCCTATTACTGTAAATTTTTCATTTCCGCTTTGCCTGAGCGAAGTTTAATACCATTGGCTGAAAAGTGATAAGCTGTCAATCTATTAGGATTGCGCCAGAAGCAAACTTTAGCGGGAAAACGTTAAGAAGATCACACACAAACAAGAAGGCGTGTGGCGATGTCGACAATAGCGGCCAATAACAATCAAACGCCGAAGAAAAATCCTGGCGAGGTAGAAAAACTCTTCTTCCTTCAGTTAAAGATTACTGCCGACTTTGTGGTTGGTCTTTTAAGGTCCAGTATGGATCACTGGCCCGGCAGATTGGAACAGAAAATTTGTTTCAACCTTCCAAGCAGAAAAGATCCATCGGTGTTGTCCTTGCAAAACAGTGTGATGAAGTAGGATTGAAGGTGACACGTAGTGAAAGTAAATCGGACAGAGTTTGTGCCTCTTGTGGAAGGAAAATACGTAACATGCATCAGCTATTTTGTTTTGTTGCAAGTGCGTTGCAAGATCCAGAGACAGAGAGTCAAGAAAGGTTCAAACGTTGTCTTCCGACGTCTGTTTCTTCGCCTGAGCGAAGCCCGGTAAACAAAAAGATGCTGAGGAAAGGCGTTGAGGAGTCTGCATCTCAAAAGCGACAAGTAGAGGGCGATGATGATGCAGAGATCGCAGATAACAAATGAAAGAAACCCACGTCGACGAAAAGCTTATTTTGTTCCACGAATAACGAGGAATTAAACCAAGCAGAATCGAATAGAAATGGCAGAGGCGATTGGGAGCTCGGTTTCCTAAACGTGAACGATCTATCGCAGGGGAAGACGCAAGTGAAAATCCTTATTTTGTATCCAAGTGAGCATGTAAAAATTAGGACACTGGAAGAGCAAAAAACGATCGCGATTACAAGCAGGGCAAATTACAAGCAAATTACATGCAGAGATACTTTCGCATTCTCTAACACTTCCCTCGCCGCCACATAACATTGGAAAACTAAGCTTTTCCTGTATCCCGTCGGAAGAACAGCAAGCACGTCTCGATTTAACAGGAGGCTTTTCACTGCAGACTCCTGCTCTTTTTTCAGTTTAAAACTAACGCCAGATACCACCTGAAACTTGGTTAAAACCTCCGAAATCGCATTCAACTTCCGCTTCATGTTGTTGATAACCATGTTTACTTCAGCAATCCAGCGGTCTGCGCATGTTGCTGTCAAATTTCTCACTCCCTGTGAAATTTTATAGCTTCCGGGGTGGGAATGAAAAATTTACAGTAACAGGAGCAGGCTCTCTCTTCGCCCAGCCCCGCCCACCTCACCCCACGCTCTCGCAGCTTCGCCGCTCGTCTCGTGGCTTCGCCACTCGCGTCTCGCATCTCGCGCATAAAACCCAAACGAGAGCCTGCTCGCAGGCTAACTAATTGCAACAGAAGCTCTCTCTTCTCCGATCATTTAGAATAAGTGTGCAAATCAACATACTAAAAGTCCCAAAGAATCCATGCACGGGAACATCTCCAAATTTAAACGAATACTAACTCTTGCTCTGGGCGAACATGAAAACGAGGCTCAAACCGGAAATTGTTGTTATTGCGCTTTTTTTATTGCCAGAATTCATCCAAATTCAAACAAATCCATTTGAAATGCGTCTTTAAACTTTCATTCTTTGTAACGCGTCACCAAACGCGCGTATAAGTACAATAAATCCTATTGTTTTTGACATCTTGTATCTTGTATCTTGTACTAAAGAATACCTGAATAGGGCGACAGTTTCATATGAGTCTGACGTATTCCAATGAAATTTTACACATTCCTCAAACAGTGAAGAGTTATTTTGGCCTTTCATGAGCCCATATTTTACCTACGTCCCTTTCCATCATCACTATTGTAGTGAAACTGATGGGTAGAAGTTGTGTATGCTGTACCGCCGCATTGACCACACGCAGGGGAACACTTTCTTTTTGTTATTATGTAAGCTTATTCCTGATGAATTTTACCGGGTTCAAATAAAATTGAATTGAATTGGGCGACAGGTACATTTTGCGCTGGCACAATCCGATGATAAATTGAAACTGACCATGCGTAGAAGATAAAATAAGATAAGATAAGACACTCCGGGACAACCAGTAAGTCAGTCATCACAGGGAGGACTTGATCATCGCTCACTTTTATCCCCACTGTTCCACTGACATGCCTTCGTCTTCAACTTTTCATTGTTTCACTTCTAGGTACACCCTTAGGCTATGATGTCGAGCTGCTGCCGTTGTTCTGGGGCAGTATCTGTATACTCTAGGTCGCTAGTTTCTCGCAGTATCGTTGGTATCGTAAGCTTTCAAGGTTTTATTCCAGACTTTCAACAGTAGAGGGATATTAGTGATTTCTCACCTGCTGCCACAATGTCGATCGTCATCCACGGTGGAACTGAGAATGCAAGTCGAACACTTAAGCTTGCTCTCTGAAGTGTAGAGTGTTGGCCCATTTTTTTCAACGCTGCAGCTTTACCAATTCCGTAGAGACGGGAGGTGATGTCCCATCCCAAAATGGCGCAGAGAAATAACTTTCTCCTCTTTAACTGTCCTCATATTTCAGAAGCGTCCTCTAGAGTTTTTAAAATTGGTTCTGGTTTGAAATAGAGGTCACATCCATTCCATCAATAACAAGTAAGTCCGTGTGATCTCCGACATGTACTGTGATTCTTTGCGGAGCAGATTCTACGGCTGTCGACACAATAAGAACATCAGCGTCACCTTTGGCTTGGTATATTTGACAGTTTACGTGGTTTATATATTATCTTTTGTAGAAACCGTCTTAGCATATTTATGAACCATTGTTTGTTTTTGGAAGTAGAGAGGAAGTCATTCTTCTTTAGGACCTTTTAGGGTAACTTTCGTGCCCCCTTAAAAGGATATAGTTGCGCCAGCTCTTCATGCGGCTCTCCTCTGTTGCGTCATGTAATTCTCTGTGGACATCTCGTCATAGCCATGATGAAAAATAACGGGCTGATTTCCATATTTCCAAGCCACGTAGCTGCGGTATAAACCACAAATATCGTGATATGTTGCGGACCTTCGAGGCTACTAGATTGGGTAGATTAGAGCTACGCCGTCTACAATACATGCTAAACATCGCCTTCTGGAATTGATGTGGCATCGGGTGAAAGCTTCGCCCGTAGGGCGAAAGCAAGGGCTGGTTTTGCGGTTTCCGTAGGGTCAGAGGAGAACAAGAGCCGTTGGGACTGCAGAGTTCATGGCGAAACAACCCTCTGGATCATGGGAGCTGTTGTAAGCAATGAAAGGCCGCTAAAACAGGAGTGCAGATGTACCTGCACGTTGTCGCTTTCAATCCTGACAGAAGACTTTAAAGCAAGACTGACATGTACAGCTTGCTCACTCCCCTTGCTCACTCCAGTCGTTAGCTCTAATGCGATCAACATTGACAGCATTTTACACGGGTCATGATATTTCTGAGGTTAGGGTCGGATGCAAATTAATCGATTTCTGTCAGCCAAAGTCGAGAGAATAACGAGTGTGTCTTTTATATCGCGCTTCTCTCTGGCTTTTTTCATGTCCTTGTTCTGTTCAACGTAGTTGTATTACACTTCGGTGCACTCTTGAAACACCCGGTTTGTCTCAGCACAGGCCGGCATGGATAACAGCCAGATAAATTGCCGTTCAGTTATGTCCCTTCCTCTTGTTAGGCCTTCACTTGTCTCCAGGCTTCGCATCAGCACTTGTTTAATCACAAGTTCCGTTGACAAAATGCTGTCCACAGGCGATCACTTCCCCTTAACACATGGAAGACCAATACAAAGTCTCGATAGGCATCAGTAATCAAAACCAATTCAACAAGCAAGTTTCAAGAGAAAAGAAAGGAAACACTCCACACACACGCACACATGGGAAAATTTTACGCGGCCCAGACCTACAAGCAGGATACTGCTTTTATTCCCCCAAAATAGTATCCCATTTTATCGTAAAACACATAGCATATGAACTTTTAACATAAAAGTTGTATATGGTTAAAATTTTATTGTATTTTATGAAGATAAAGACAGTTTCTTTCCGTCAGCCTCGTTCCCATGCTGTAGTAAACTGGACTCAGAGCATCTCAATAAAGTGAAAAAATATATACGGAACGACTGATCCTTACGGCAGTTAAAGAAACGAAGACACAGAAGACGAAATACGTAAAGCAAAAAAATGTATGAAACAAAAAATTGCCCGATATTTCGGTTTGCAAAACAAACCTTCTTCAGGGGCTACAAAAGTAGAATGAGTAAATACGTTACAGGACCGTTAACATAAAAGTTTAAAAATTTAAAATAAATGAATATAATAGGTTGGCAGTTGAACAAGAAGTGTCATTAATGTAGCTCATCACGTCTGTTTAATCCTTGCGGCTCAAGTGTCTTGGCCTTGTCAATTAAGTGTGCCTCACGTGCTTTTCTTACGGAGTCGCGGTTAGTATGTATTAGTTCCAAGGGAATGAGACGGATGTCGTTGACGGAGTGCCCGGGTAAGTTGAAATGTTCCTAAACAGGGGTTGGGTTAGCAAGCTGTTGATGATTTTGGACGGAACGACGATGTTCGCCAAAGCGTTCGTGAAGATGTCGTTTAGTCTCCCCAATGTATTGGCAAGGCAAGTTACGTGTAGCGCATTTTTTACATTCAATTAAATAAATAAGGTTTTAGATTTACAAGTTAAAGTGTCTTTAATGCGTCGTTCTTCGTTAGTAGAAAAAAAGATGTATTTGTCTTGCCCATCTTGTAAGAAAGGACACGTGAGGCAACGTGGATGCTTACATCTGTAAATGCCAGCGGTCGATCTTTGATCTTTATTTTTGGGGTCACGCAATCTGGTGCGAACCAATAGATCCCGCAGACTGGCACTTCGTTTGAAAGCGAGGACTGGTGGGGAGGAGAATGTTTGTTTGCAGTGGTTTGAAGATTGGAGAATGCCCAGATGTTTCCGCAGAGTAGAAGCAGGGTTAGGAAGAGCGGGATTGAAGGTAATAACGAACGGTACTCGGTTTGCGTTGCTATTTTGTTCTCGTGGTTTCAAGGTTTCGTGACGTGGGATGCAGCGGACGCGATTAATTTCTTTGGTGAATTAAAAAACCTTATTTATTTAATTGAATGTAAAAAATGCGCTACACGTAACTTGCCTTGCCAATACATTGGGGAGACTAAACGACATCTTCACGAACGCTTTGGCGAACATCGTCGTTCCGTCCAAAATCATCAACAGCTTGCTAACCCAACCCCTGTTTCGGAACATTTCAACGACATCCGTCTCATTCCCTTGGAACTAATACATACTAACCGCGACTCCGTAAGAAAAGCACGTGAGGCACACTTAATTGACAAGGCCAAGACACTTGAGCCGCAAGGATTAAACAGACGTGATGAGCTACATTAATGACACTTCTTGTTCAACTACCAACCTATTATATTCATTTATTTTAAATTTTTAAACTTTTATGTTAACGGTCCTGTAACGTATTTACTCATTCTACTTTTGTAGCCCCTGAAGAAGGTTTGTTTTGCAAACCGAAATATCGGGCAATTTTTTGTTTCATACATTTTTTTGCTTTACGTATTTCGTCTTCTGTGTCTTCGTTTCTTTAACTGCCGTAAGGATCAGTCGTTCCGTATATATTTTTTCACTTCAAATGTTTTACTGATCCAGGTCTACTTAAGATCCGGCAACTCTCAACGCCTTGTCGCTGTGGTCTTTCCAGTTTATAAACATCTCAATAAATCCCGTTTTTTGGTAACTTTCCCTGTTGGGACTTTTTGGGACTTTTGATATGTTATTAAGGATAGTTTTCTAAGTCTAAAACCATTGAGATACTTTGTGCATGTTGCAATTAGTTGCAGGTTAACCGATTTTTTCCCACAAAATGACTGGACTAATAGTCTGTAACTTTGCTTTGCTCTAACTTTTTCAGTTTCAGCTCAACCAGACGGACTAAAATGAAAATATTCAGTACACTGTACAAAGATAAGCACTGTCCGTAAAAGCGAGCTGAGCTTAAGGTTAAATTTTTATGGGAGCTAATGTCACTCGGGTAAGAGAAAAGTGTCCATTGTATTTGTCCGTATTAACGCATCAAGCATACTAATGGCAGAAAAAAAATGTATGAGCCTTCTGCCGGGACAAAATCATTGTCTGTAATAGCTTAAAGCGGGCATCTGTAAAGCGGGGTTCCAAGGATGTACTCTTATCAGTTTCTTCTTCCTGCTCCCCATAAAGAAGAACATTTTCCGGCAGATACATGTCCACGCTGCTATGTACTGTAGTTTTCAACAAATATACGGTGTTTTGCATTTGATGAAAAACATAGCCTCCATGATTAATTGGGGAGGAATGCGTGACAAGCCAAAAAACACCGGAATAGGAAACTATGACAAACACTGAGTTACATTGCATTCAAAAGCCGGCAAACTCGTACAGTTGCAAAGTAAACAATTTAGCTGACGTGAAAAGGAAACTTTTGATCAACACATCACTGCAATTTCATGCAATAATTTTGAATGAACTAACCATGTAAATCGGAATATGCTCCTGGTTCCGTACGTCCTGATATACATGAGGTAAAAGCGGCCCGGGCGGGGGGGGGGAGTTAATCCATATGGTTTTTGCGCGGTTTTGTCTTAAGTGTGGTAAGGGTAACCTCAATTACCGCAAACAACTCAACCACTCTATAAAGCTGCAAGTAGATTTCTAATTATCAATGAATTAAGATAAGAAAGAGTTTATCCTTACCCCATTCTAGTCTAAGACAGGGTGTGATTTTGTGTTAAACGGTTCCTGAACTGAAAATCCGTTCTGTCTTAAACAGGGTAACAAAAGCAGCCATTTTTTGTCTTAAACAGCATCAGGGTTTGACCCACCTCCCCACCCGAGTATCTGTTGAGTATCCCCCCCCCGAGGAAAAGTGGTTGTTTCTTTCAAAGTGGTTACACTTTTTAATGACCGTTTTATATCTCTTTTAAATTAAATGCAGTTACGTATGCATATAAAAGCTACATCAAAAATTCTTTTGCCCGTAACAAATTTCTATGTAAATGGAATTGTAGTAAAAGATTCGAACAAGGCATTCTTAGGAAAATCTACTAGTAGGCCGGAAGGGTGACCTTATTGTGCGGCTTAGGCCATTTTTTAGGTTTACCATCTGCTGTTTTTAGGAACTGTTTTCAGAAAATTAACCACCGGTACTCCATAGGATAGGCCATGGCCTACACCATGGCCTACCCAACGTTTTGTCGCTACCTTCTTCCAGGACTCTTCAGATCTAGATCACGATCTAGAATCTAGGTAAATAGAAAATGACTGTTTTTGTTTTATGCTTCAGAAAACTAGATCTGACTGAACTTTAATCAACCGCACATGTTGACAATTAGCAAGGTGGTGTTTTGTTTCTGGGCCAATTTACAAAATTGTTGAGACTCATTAACTCCATCCTGACTGAGAAGAGGAATTATAAACAGTAGACAGAACAAGCCATCTTTAGCTATAGATATACTTACATGCTGATCCTATAGAATTTACATTTAATATTGTCATTGTGAAAACTTTAAACAGGTTTACACATTGCAGCCTAAACGTTATACGAAAACCAAGCGGTTGAAAGCGATTTCATTTAACCAACAACCTATATAAGCAGCAAATATTAGTTTTGTTAATTAGAACTGTGTGTGGGCTGCAACCTTTGAGCTAATAATTGGCTGTCCTTTAAAATTTTCATTTAAAACATGACAAAAAAATCTGAAACTCGGAATTCATCTTTTTATCAACAACGCCCCTAAATCCAGTAACTGATGTATTGAAACACCGGTTTGCTTGTTATCGGCAGCGTAAAAACTTGTTCTGTTACGGTTTGAATATGACCAACTGCCAAATGTGTGTTGTTTAATCGTTAATATTATAGTTATTGAGCTGTCAATTATTTTTCATAACTCATCGCTATTCAAAAACGCAGAAGATCACTTTTTCATCCTGTTAATTGATGCAGATGGTTTGTTCCCTTGTTTGATCAGGAGTCACTGCAAAGCTATTGCCATTAAGGTAAGTTAAAGAAATACATTCGCGAACAAAAGAGGGATGCCAAAGTCCCGAATAACTTTTTTTATCCTTTTTGTCCAGTTCAGTACTACTAGTTCTAGCAAGTATGTGCCCTGTGGCAGTGTAATGAATTCTGAAGCGAAATGTGTTTTCTTCTCGAATCGAAGGTTCCTCGCTAGCCTTTCTGGTGGTTAACTAACGTAGACTAATGTCACATTTCCCAAAAATATTGCTTTGAGGCTATTGCAAGTTGTTTAGTTGTCAAATGTTTACTTCAGTGAAACAGTTTTTGCTTGAAAAGAAATGAAGAGACCTCAAACAACCTGATCGACTAGCGGTGAAAAAAAAAAATTAATGTTGCATTTGGGCGGCATACCTAATGTCATAATTGTGGTTATTATTGGCTTAGTTTTAACATTTAGGGGGTTTAAATATGAGCGAGAGAAGCTGCATGCATATTGATGCTAAGCCGGAAACTGAACTTTGGCTTAAGCGAAAGCTTTCTCTGCAAAAATTTTATCTCACTGGTGAAAAACATCGCTTGTGAAATCATTTACAATGCAAAAATCACTGGTGAAATCATTTACAATGTACCTTCCATGGAATTCCTAAAGGTAAAATACAAAATCGAATGGAATCCAAAATTCAGTTGAATTTATCATCGTCCTGGTAGCATAAGACAATGAAAATTTGCTATGCACACTTTTTGGGTCAATTATTTTAAAACGTAGTGGAAGTCTCAGGAAAGGCTAACGCTTGACATGCCATTTGGTAAATCAGCTAAATAAAAGGGATCTAGTTTACCAAAAGCACGACTTGGCGCCTTTAAAGGCGAACTAGCTGTAAGCTGCAAACAGCTAAGCTGGGACCTTTAACATGTTTAAGAGGATGAACTCAAAACGACAATTCGAGTGTTGTCTCGTTAAGCTCAGACGATATTCAAACGGTATAAAAACGTTCCTAACTTTTTACAAAAAAGTTGCAATCAATTATCTACAATACAGGGAGTATTGCTCTACCGAAATTTCAAAACTGCTTCTTTAAAATTTTTTTCGCTTTCTTCTTCTTTAAAAAGAATACGGTAGTTAACCTTTTCTTTGCTTTTCAAAAAGAAAAAAAAATTGAACTGCCAAATTCTCTGCTCTGTTTTAAAATTATGTTTTATCCAACGTCAAAGACAAGAAATTAAATATGTAGAAAAACGTCTGCCAATTTATAATTTGTATTTATAATTCGCAGCAAAATTCTGAATACGAAAGAAATTTTCCTCTCTGCACTGCATTGCATTCATTCGTCACTGATATTTTGTTATCAAAAGTGTATTTCGATCAGTAAACCCATTTCTAGAATTTTGCCAGTTACCCTACGGTAAGCTACGGTATATATATTTTTTCTCAATAAAGACCGAGTGTCACTGTTGTTGTTATCGTTAATATTACAGCTTATCAGCTATTATTTATGTTCCAAAACTCATCATTATTCAACAGCGAAACCGTTTTGCGCAGAAAATTGTTACAACCTATTGCTGTTTCAAAATCATTTGTGAAATCATTGTCATGTATCTTCCGTAAAAATAAATTGGCTGAAATTGACTGAAGTCTTTAGATCCCTGGTAGCATAAGACCATGTAGTTTTAATTGTTGTTGTTGTTGTTTTTTTTTTTTTTTTTTTTACATAGACTGCGAGTAGTCTCTAATTTTGACGATGGCGATTGTGGAGCGGGCAAAATACACACGTGCGCGCGCGAAATTTCGAGTCTATTATTACACACATCTTTTCGATCATTTACTTTTAAAACGTTATCAAGACTGATAAATTAAAAGACTAGTGCTTGACATGCCACTTTCTGAAAGTAATCGATAAAAATGCATCACATTTTGCAAAAGCGCGAGTTATGGCGTTTATGGTCTTTCCACTCCATTTCATTCGTTTGTTGTCAATGTTATTAATTATTAATTATTATTAATTATTAATTATTATATTATTATTATAATTTTTTTTTTATTAGTTTCTTTTTTTAGTAAACGGTTTTAAGATCGATTCACAAGTGGATTCCGGATTCCAAACTTTATTGGATTTCGGATTCCATATCAATGTGGATTCTGAATTCTAGTCCACTGGATTCCGGATTTCAACAGCAAAAATTTGTTGGATTCCGGGTTCCGGATTCTGTTACATGGGGTGACATATATATTTGCATTGGAGAGCGCTACAAAATCGCCTGTAATAAACTCGAATAATAAAATGGAGAGATATCTCTCTCATAACCATGTCAGCGGTTCAGCCAAAAACGCATTTTAATTAACGCAAATCCTTATTTTAAAAAATCTAAAGTTGATAAGATAAATAGGGGTTAGAAAATACTAGGAAAAATGAAACAGCACGGCAAAAAAGACTTCCTTTATATCAATGACTGTAGGATTGTCCCACCGACAACAACAACAAGCTTTATTTGCATGACTACATAGAAATTTGGTAGTATTGCAAAAGCTACTTAAATTTAATTACATATTATTTCATTAACTAAGATAATTAGTAAAGTAGAAAATAACATAACATAACAAAGAAAAAATATATATATTATATATAATATATGAAACAATTACTAACAATAATTGTTCATTTAACTGTTCGAAGTGGTGATCATTGTAACGAGATTGTCTCTCAATTCAAAGCATGCCGAGATAAATGAGATTAGCTTAATGTTTACAAAGTAGTCAGTGGAATTCATAAGATGTGATAATAGAGTTTCGCGTGGTGGTAGGCGTAGTAATGGAAGTTTGGATTCTATTTTAGAAAAGAATATGCCGCGTACCTGAGAATAAGCTGGGCAATCTAACAAAAAATGAGTTTCATCTTCAATTTTGTTGCAATTGCAGAAGTTGCATATTCTTTCATTACGAGGTATATTGTCGTATCTACCTGTTTCGATCCTAAGTTTGTGACAGCTTATTCTCAGTTTTACTAATGTTTTCCTTAAAGGGTTCTTCCTTGTTAAATCTAAGTAGGTAGAAGGGCTATAATTATTTTTAATAGTGTTATAAAAACTAAGTTTTTGCGAGTTTTGTAGGGTCTGATTCCAATGTGAAATATATTTCTCTTTCATGATATTAATATACTGTTTAATTTTACAATCATTTAATGAACTATAGTTAAAATGATTAAAATTATAGTATTCATTTATTTTCATGACACTAGAGTAGAAACTATTTTTTCCGTTATCATAAAGATCAATCGATATTTTTAAGGCTTGTCTGACTATAGAGTTTTCATCCTTTTGGTGTAAGTAATTTAGATAACTTAGTATCTTCTTATTTATATCAATGATCAGAGGGAATTTACCAAGTTCGGCTCTGCATGCAATATTGGATGCCTTGTTATGTACTTCTAAGTATCGTTTACAAAACTGCAAGTGAGTTTTCTCAATTGGGGAAAGGTCCCACGACTTAAAGTCTGATTTCACAAAGGCACCCCAAACTTCACTGTTGTAGGTTAAGATTGGTAAGATTTTTGAGTCGAAAATTTTGCATGCTATTGAAGGTTTAAGTTTATTGAAATCTGTGTGCCGTCTTAGACTAAAGAAAGCATGAAGAGCTTTTTGTCGTAGATGTTCAAGTGAGAGTGTAAAATTTCCTGAAGAAGAGATGCGAGTCCCTAAATAGGTATAGTCTTGAACAATGTCTATTTTTTCACTGCCCACATGAAAAGCATAATCAGATCGTTTTTCACGTCGTTGAAAAATCATTATTTTTGTTTTCTTAGGGTTTATGCTTAGCATCCAGGAGTTGCAATATGAAGATAACTTGTTAAGACAATTTTGTAATCCTAGTTTTGATCGTGATAAAATAATTAAGTCGTCTGCATAAAAAAGGGAGTTGAGTTTGGTGCCATTTGGCAGTATAAACGGATCAGAGAGAACATTGTTAAAAGAAAAAGCTAAATCGTTAACGTATAGGTTAAAGAGCAAAGGACTTAAAATACAGCCTTGGCGTACACCTCTTGCATACCGAAAAGGACGCGTTCTGTTATTTCCAATTTTTATAGAGGAGGTAGAGTTCGAGTATAAACTTTTAATTAAATTATAGAAATTTCCTCGGACATTTATTTGTAACAGTTTGTATAAAAGTCCATCGTGCCATACCGAATCAAATGCTTTTCTAAAGTCGACAAAACATGCATATACTTTCGTTTGATGACAATTGACATACTTATCTATTATTGTTCTTAGTGTAAAAACGTGATCCGCTGTTCGGTTATTCGCTAAAAACCCAATTTGAGATTTATGAAGTATTTCAAGGGACTGGACGTGTTCAAGAAGTCTTTGGTTGAGAATTGAGCAAAATAATTTTCCGAGACAGCTAGAAACACAGATTCCACGATAGTTTGAGGGATCACTTTTAGTCCCACTTTTAAAAATTGGTGTGATAAGGCCATTACACCATGTTTGAGGCATAGTACCCGATCTTAGAACCGTATTAAATAATTTCAGATAAACAGGCATCAACTGGTTTAAGCTGGATTTGATCATTTCATTTTTGAGTTTGTCTGAGAAAGGAGATTTGTTATTTTTAAGTTTTTTAGCCGCTGTGTATATTTCTAGCTCAGTTATCAGGCCGTTCAAAGAATTCGATTGAGCTGGCGCATTTTCTAGAGTTCGCAATTCAGAAATGATCGCTTCCTGATGTGAATTCAAGGGTTCATTAGAGTGCAGCGTTTGGAAATGAGACATCCAGTTTTCTTCGGAAACTGGTGGGAGGCTATTTTCCTTGACAGAATCATCCATTGACTTTAAACAGTTCCAAAAGTTGCGATTGTTCGGATCATCGACGGCAGTTTCAAGTTTTGTGAGCTGAGTATGATAGTATTGATTTTTCTTCTGTGTCAAAAGGCTTTTGTACTGTTTTAAAACGAAATGATATTCCTCCCTGAGCGTAGTATTAAGAGGATCTCTATGTTTAAGATTCGCAATTTTCCTTAATTCATGTCTTTTAAGACGACATTCTTTATCAAACCATTTTTTTGTTGGATATTTTGATGTGTCGTTTTCTAATTATCTTAATTTTTAAACAACATTTAGCGGCGGTAGTAAGGATATTTTCTATTTCATCTAGTGTGGTGTTAATATCCTTGTCTGGCCTTTCATCGATAAGGAAATCGTGTATTAGTTTTTGTAGGTCATTTGACTGTAGCGCTGCTCGAAATTTTTGCGATGAGTCGTTTTCCCAAATAAATTGTTTCGG
Organism: Siderastrea radians; assembly: GCA_964017195.1. Lineage (NCBI taxonomy): Eukaryota > Metazoa > Cnidaria > Anthozoa > Scleractinia > Rhizangiidae > Siderastrea > Siderastrea radians. Next base: position 1,483,165 of record OZ024899.1, on the reverse strand, counting down.
TAAACGTGTTAACGTATCGTTTATATTTGTTGCAGCTGAGTGAGTATTAACCGTATTGATATTAAGCCATGTCATAATTGGACTGTGATCTGATAAACTGGACGGTTCTTTAACAATGAAATTTGATATATGTCGATACAAATCCTGATCACATATAGCGTAATCAATAACACTTATTCCTGAGTTGCCGTGAAATGTGGGTCTTCCCAGTGAATCGCCACTAATTCTTCCATTCAAGATTCGTAGATCTGCACTCCTACATATTTCTAAAAGTCGTTTGCCATGGTTATTTAATTCGTTGTCGAAACTGTTCCGTTGAGGGGCACATAACGAGGAGTTAGATTGATCATTTGTTATTATCGTGTTTCCCTCCTGACACACCATGTCAGAATATTTGCCAGTTCTAGAATTGAAATCTCCTAAAATTAATACTGATCCAAGAGAGGAGAATTTTTCAATATCATTTTCAAACTCATCGAACATATCAGAACAAAAATAATTTGAGTTGTGTGGTGGGATATAGACACCACACACATAGATATCTTTTGCGGTGTTCGTATATTCTCTTGCAATTTTAAACCATAAGAAATTTGGTGATTCTTTTTGTATTGAAATCCAATCATTAAGCTTCGACCTATAGAGTAATGCTAAGCCACCCGAGTTGCGACCACATTTTCCGGTTTTTACGGCACCTGTAGTCACCATCGTGAAGCCATCAACATCGACAGTTATCCTTTTCCATGTCTCGGAGAGTATTATAAAATCAAAACTATTAATCATGCGTAAAAAATCAGTATTACGTAATTTGTCACCTAATGATTTTGAAGAGACGCTATTAATGTTCCATGCAAAAAAGGATAGTTTGTCGTGGAGATTTGAGCAGCCAGGCATATCGGTGTCAAAAAACAACAACAAATTCACTCGATATCCTAGTAAATAAGCCAACTACATAACTAATAAAAAGAGGAAGATTATTAGAATATACTCATAAAATATGGCATTAAAGTAAAGTTTTAATTAATCTAAAGAATGATACCAGTTCTTTAGGTATTTCAGCTCCAGCTTGAGGGTCAGTAGAACAGTTAGGTTTTGCCTGTTCCGTCAAGGTTAAATGTGGAGGAGTTTGCATCTGTTGGAAGTGCGGTTGGTTTTGCTGCTGCTGTTGGGTTTGCGGGGTGCGGTGGGCTCTATCGGTTCTGTCTTGACCATTTGTAACAGCATTACTGTAGGAGGGATAACTCTCGAAGGGACGTATATTGGATGAATGAAGCGGTGGTGGTCGCTGTTGTGTTCCCTGCAATGGATGTTGTTCTAGTGGCGGTGTGTAGCGTGAGCGCAAGAAAGGATCGCGAGGCGAAGAGCGGGAAAATTGATTCGGGGAGGAGCGTGCTTGCTTAGGTCGGCCACGGATCGCTGCCACTAGATCAGCTGCAAACATACCAATGTGTCGCTTTTTCAGGTGTTTGTTGTCATAGAGAATGTCTAAACCTTTGGAGAAGATATCGTCGTGTCTCACTAGGTGGACATTGGGCAATGTCGAGCAGCTGTCAATAAGTTTCATGTTTATGTTTGACACAGTGTTCAAGGGGATATCGGCTCGCGGCAGGAGAGTTGAAAAGATGATCTTGCTCTTTGGGAACATTGTCGATGCTTGAGTGATAAAAACTGAGATATTAGAGACAAATTCATCTGCAGGTGTTGTCGGCGTAAGATCGTTTGTTCCAGTGTGTATTACAATAAGCTGCGGGTGTTCTGTTGTTTTAGCAATTTCCTCTTGTAGAGTGTTAAGTGCATGTTCAATTGTGGGGCATCGAAAGTAGGAAAATTTCTGCCCTGGGGGAAAAAGCCTTCGTTTGTCAAGAAACTTTCCGGCGTTTGAATCTCCAAGAAAAAACGCTTTGTTAACGACGGCAGGAGTAAGGGGTTCCTGGAGTGAATTGGCATGATTGTCGGCTATATTGCGTTGTGGAGCATTAATAGGGTTAGGGTCCAGATCAGTTTTTTGTTGCGCGTTGAGTGAGGCGTGAGATTCATCGTCGACTTGGAGGGGCAAAAATCTGTTTGTTAAGATGACATGCGGTGGATTGGTCAGTGGTTCTGTGGTCTGGGGAGTGGGATCTTCAAGGTTGTTTTCTGAATCGATTGGCGTGAGGATTGGTGGAGGATGTGTTTCCGTCTGTTGGAGGGCTGGAGCTGCGGTTTGTCTATCACCAGTGGAGTGTTGCCAGAGAGCTTTCATTTGATCTTTCAGAAAATCTATTTCCGATGAAAGTTTTCCTTGCGACTCATGCAGTGATTGATTAATTTTTGCCATTTGTGCTTGCTTTTTAAGAAGCGATTGATTTTCATCTTGCAAAGCTTTTATAATCTGTGATTGTTGAGATATTGCGTCTTGGAGTGATTTAATTTGAGATAAGAAATCAGAAGAGTGATCATCAGATGATTGTTGTTGTAATTTGATCATCCGATCATGCTGAACTATTTTGTCCTTTAGTTGTTCAATATTCCCGGAACTAACGATTTGAAATTGGGAAAAGTCAGCTTCCAATTGCCCAAGGGTTGCTCTCATCGTTGTAATTGATTTCAGGCGGGTCGGTGATACGACGAGCGTTTCTGGATCGTGTGTTGAGACTGTTTGTGCATTCGTGGCCGTCGTTAGAGTGGCTAGTTTATTTTCTCCTTTGTTTGATGAGGGGATATCGTCATCTCCAACAAATTGAACAAAATTGGTGAAGAAGTTTGGGAATGAATCACCGAATAGGGATAGATCCTCAAATGCAGAAGAAGTGAGAGGCTGGTTTAGAGGTTGACGGTCAGGATGGTCGTTACAGTGAAACCCATAAAACCATGAACGCCTAAAATTATTTCTGGAATGTTTATTGTTCTGCGACCAATCAGATTCGAGACGTAACCGCAACAAACCGCAAGAGTAATTAGCTGAGAGGTTTCGATCACGAAACGAGTCGGTGGCTTTTGCGTCCACAATAAATTCTCAGTTTCACCGCCAATTATTGCAGTAGAGCAATAATTACTGTAGTTTCTGTTAGACCCGAGTTTTCACAGCAAACACAAACACGCCTGCCGTTGCAGATACAAACATGCGTGCAACTTGCGTACCGTTGCAAAAATTTTGAAAAAATTACACTCGCTTTTGATTGGCTATTTAGGTCTCAGTTCGGTAGATGTGTTACTTTGGACCGACGGAATCGAAAACATCAAATGACGGCCAAAAACATGCACGTTTTGAGGCAAAACCAAAGAAGTGATAAATGGGATGTTTAAGCAAACACCGAAGGAAACGTATCTTTTTTAAAATATACTAAACGCGCGAATCGCTTCTACTAGAACTGGGCATTTGTTCACTTGTGCCGTCTATCCTTCGCTCATACAGAAGCTATCTGAAATAGAAAAGAATAACAACTTCAATATTTCCAAAAGGTATAAAAAAGTTGAGAACCGTGGAAGAAAAATGCAGCTCGTTGTTTCATGTCCATAACGTAAAATGTTCGGCTAACGGCTTGCGTGACATCTTGGACGGAAGAGTTTTGCCGTGAATGAGCTTGATGCACTGTTCTCCGCACCAAAATAGGTAGGGTAAAGGGAAACTTTTGCAAAGTTTATTCAGTAAACTGTTTTGGTCAAACAGGGAAAAGGCTGAAACCTACAAATGATTATAACTGACAACACCGGAGAGGCCGTTTTTTTAAAAAAGAGAAAAACTGAATACAATTATTCTGCTCCCAGACGCGCTGTCTAGCCGTGTCTGTTCGATTATTTATCTCTTTTCAGTCAAATATCGCTTATAGTTATTCTTTGCTTATGCATAAACTCTGAAATAGAAAAAAAATAACAAATTCAGAGTGTTTGTTAATCGGCGGTGAAACTGAGAATTTATCGTGGGCGCAAAAGCCACCGACTCGTTTCGTGATCGAAACCTTTCAGCTAATTACTCTTGCGGTTTGTTGCGGTTACGCCTCGAATCTGATTGGTCGCAGAACAATAAACATTCCAGAAATAATTTTAGGCGTTCATGGTTTTATGGGTTTCACTGTAAGTGTGTTTACGATATTCAGGAGCACGGGGAATTCGTAGATGCTCCATTCTTCGAATTTATTTCCTTGTACTTGGATTCTCCCGGTTGTGACAAAGACTGTGATCGCGATTAATTGCTCTTCAGTAGTAGATGAATCTGCGAGTAAATGAATGATGATTTTGTCGCACTTCGAGGCTGAACTAGGGCTGTCTTGTTCTTCCCATACGACCTTATAATCTGTTGTATTTCCGGTGATCTCATAATAGCGATATAGAAACGCCGTAATCCAGAGCAGAAGGCGATCTTCTGAGGTTGAAAACGCCAGACATTTCGCCGAAGGCCTATATATTCCAAGGTCAATGGCTTCAAAGGGGGCATTCTTCGATTTCCCAGTGGATTGGTTGAATTTGTCCACAAGATATCTGTTAAGGTCCTTGCTTGGTTTCGTAATTCGCACACAAGGTGATTTGGTTTCGCTTTTTCCACTTGCCACCACTGTTGTTTCGTCCTCAGTGTCGTGGCTTTCTTTTCCTTGTTCCATTAGTTAAACAAATTGCGTTAGCTCATTTACCAGGACATCAGTAAAAAGCAAAAAGCATTATTTTTTGCCTTTCATTACGAGAACACGTGCGTCCTCGATACCTGATACCTTAGACATCAGGTACCTTAGACATCAGTCTTAGACACCAGTCTTAGACAAGCTAAGCCGCCTTTAAAGCTGCACTATGATCTGTAAAAAATGACCACAGTAATGCGATTTTCATATAAGCAACAGTGTACAGCATGTGCAAAACAATAATGACTAGCGCAACCAGTGTTCTCATAACCTCGTAGTAACTTGGACGCAAAGTCCTGTTCGAAACCGGTTTGAAACGACCAGCGCAGACCAAGCTTAGGAATTCCATCATTTGAGAGTTCGATAGCTTTTAATTATGTTCGATTAAAAACGAGTTCGATTATCAAACGGTTCGATTGTGTTCGATGAGCACAATGTTTCGGTGAGTTCAATTGTGTTTGATTACCGAACTCAATGGAACTCATTTCCTTGATTGAGTTCGATTGAGTTTGATTACTAAACGTAGATTGAATACGCTGGGAATACTGATGCCAAACGTTGCACTCCGAGCAGTATTCTGACGATGACAGTTGATAAAGTGGAAACATGATAAGATAAAAGCGTGTGTTTTATTTCTCAAAATCGTGATTTTACTGATTGGTAACTGAGAACCAGTACCCCAATCCAGACCCTCTAAAAAGCAGGAATGCATCTTTCTTCTTTCAAACGTGGCATGTTACAACTGTGTACTCTTTTGAGCAGATTTTGTCAGGTATCTTCTTGCCATATCGTTAATAGTTAGTAGTTATTTTTAATTATTTGTATTTCATTTGTGTCCCCACATTAGTATCTAATAGTGTAAGGGTATGGCAAAGTATCATAGCAGATGTTAACCACTCTGACAAGGTAAATTGACGATTTAAGTATAAGTGTCTGTAGAAGTCCCGATATAAAACCCGAGAAGACTTCTACTTGTGTGAGAATTGAAAATGATACATTCGACTCTTATTCCATCGTTTTCGTTTGCTTATTTAACATAATTTGACTTGTACTATGGCTTTTCTGAAATAATCAATGTACACAGTGCTACCGAGACGAAAAATGTTAAAATTTTGGCATTAATTGTCAGTTGTTTACCTCTGTTCTTTTGTGGGAAGCAATGGCACTAGGGGGTGATCCCCTTATAATTATATAAATCACGAACTTGTGTTTCAAGCTTAGGCAGGCAATTTAGTTGTTCAATTATATGTCTACCAAAACAAATCATGTCTCTCATGCTGGTGATATATTTAATAAGTATATGTACAGGACCGGCCAGCTTAGGTTTTACTAGTAAAACCTAATCACTTAAATAGCCTTCCTTTGCTCGACTGCCATGGCAAACTTGCGTGCAACGCAACTAGAATATTCAGATGAAGAGCGTGAACATTTTGCTATCGACTAAAAGCCCTGGATAAGGGCAAAAAATATTAATATTTAAAAAGACAGAAGAAATAATATACTCAAGCAAACATACAATAATGATTCCCTGACAAAATTAAAAATTTTATTAGCTTGATAATACAATGTTTGGTCATATACACTGACGTTTGGCAAAAATGCATATGATAAAACTGAAAAGACAGAGGCAAAAATGAAAACTTCAATTGTGAACGCTTAACTTCAACAAAATTGATTAGCGGCTTTTAGAAAGAGGCCAGCAAAACATGGTAAGGCTTTTCTTCAAGTTGAAGCTATGGTCGTCAGGTTTTGTAGTAATGTTCAATGCATTTTTCTTTTCATTTTATTAGATTGATTGCATGTGCTTAACACTAGCCTTGTATTTCTGTTTATCTCCTTCATATTTCGGCAGATGTTCCGAAGCACAACTCTCGGTCTTATCGTGATCCTGTATTTAACAAGAACGGTCGAAGCAGAGGCATATGGAGTTTACTTTCAAATTGAAGAAAACGCCTTTGTCTTGGATGAAAATATCATTTCAAACGGGAAAGCGGTCTCTTTGTTATCCTGTTCTCTAACGTGTGCGAGGCGAGACGATTGTAGAAGTGCAAATTTCATCGAAACAGATGGAAAAGTTTGTTTGCTTTACAGTGACACCATAACAAGACACTCCGAAACGCTGTTACTCCAGAAGGGATCTGTCTATTTAAAAAAGGTGCGTTTAAACTCTAGCTTACCAGAAGCAAGGAAATGTTTGGTTTGCAATCACAGATCTACTTTAATTTGTAAGTATTGTCAGATACAAGGAAATACGTGAAAACAAAGTCGTTCCTTTTTGGAGCATTGATGTCGCAATAAAAAGGAAAATGGCCTTCCATCAATACTGTTCCAATATTGTTCCGGGTTCAAATTCCGGACTGTCCGGTGTCATAGGCACGGTTGGTTCTCCTTAATTTTTTCTCCCTCCACTAAAATAATCATTTAAAATTACAATCCAGTCTGTAAAATGAGGGAGAAAGGCCCCTCTGTGGAACCACAGCTGATTCCAGTTTCACTGCAATTTAAAGTTCCTGGCTTTCTGCTTGTATTTTATGCTATGCATATCCATAGCTAAAGACCCTGGCACTTCAATAAAGTTTATGTATGTATGTATGTATGTATGTATGTATGTATGTATGTATGTATGTATGTATGTATGTATGTATGTATGTATGTATGTATGTATGTATGTATGTATGTATGTATTTTGAGGGTCTATTTCATATAGGTAGGTTTCGCTTTTGGGGCGAAAAGTGGCAAAAAAAGTTAAAGAAAATGCTCCTTTTTTTGCTTTTATATTGTTATTAAAAGTTGTACCATCAATTTGTTTTTTATTTCGTTGTTGTTGTTCAGTTTTTGGTGTTGGTGTTGTTTCTTGTGTTTTTTCTTCCCGTGTTTATCAGGAATTCAATCCGTTCTGTTGACAGGTTATCCCAGCAGCAAGTCCTCCCATCTCACTGGGTAAGTCAATTAAGAGGTCAATGATAATGATGGACATGAAAGGCCCATATGCATGCCATATATAACGTCATTTAATGCCATCTATAATGCCCGTGCCATATACAATGTGACGATAATCAATCAATGACCGTGATTTGGATCTTTAACTACTTTAAAAATTATAAGCACTTAAGACTTATATTTAATGATATAGGTCACGATTGATTTTATCTATTGTGAACTCGATTTCTCTCCGCTTATTGCAAACAATTTTTAAATTATTAAAATACTATTAGAAAAAAACTATTAAACATTTCTATTGTGCAAATTCCAAGCAAGGGTTTGTTCAAATGCACGTTACAGAACGTGTTAAAGTATGAGCTATTGAAAGCATGGAGTTCGAATTGAAAGTTGTTTCAAGGAAACAGCGCTGAAAGATGTCGAAAAAACTTCAATAAAATCATCACTATATCGTTTATTCTGTTGCGCTGTCTTTGATTTCTGCATCATCTTCTGCAAATATCTCTGTTTTTCCCCGATTCGTTGGTTACTTCGATATGCTTAATAACCGCCCGCCATTTTGAAAAACCACTCATTCCCAGCTCTATGCAGCTGACTAGGAAACCTCCAAGAAACTCAAAGGCCTCCTGATCTCTCTAAGGGGTGTTTTGTGAGTTGCGTAGAACTGGGACTGAGTGGTTTTTCAAAATGGCAGGTGGTTAAGCATCTACCATCGAACTCACCGAAGAATCGGGAAGAAACAGGGATATTTTCAGAAGGTGATGTAAAAATCAAAGACACGGGACAGCAAAACTGACGGTAAGGTGATACTTTTATTGATCCGTCAACATATTTCATGACTGTTTGCTTGAAACAACGTGCGACGAGAACTCAAAATCCATGTTTCCTATAGTTCATGACTAAATTAAACAAAAAGTACAGTATAACGTTTTCACACAAACTAATATTACTGAAATTACTACAACTACAATTCATTAAAAAAAAATTAAGAAAATTCAAAACTAATTCTAAAATTTCAATCTCGTCCGCATTTTTATTGACCACTCGTATTCCAGTAATTTAAGTTTCGTTCGCTTTTTGCGATAACAAGACATTTCTTATGTAGGTACTACCAAATCATCTGCAGTTCCCTCGTGCCAGACCCTCCGCAGCCAATCTCCTCCTCCATCCTCGGGTGCTTTCTGGATTGATCCTGACGGTGGATCCCGGGCCAACGCGTTCAAGGCCTACTGTGACATGGACACGGTTGGTGGAGGTTGGACTCTAGTATTGAGCTATACATTCACTAATTACATTGGCTTTATAACTGATTCCAATGCGATCACACCGAGACCCACGTGGCCAGTGAATCCTGAAACTGACGTGCCGACCTCGACCACCCCTCCCCTGAATGAAACAGATTACAACGCAATGAACTTCTCTCTTTGGAAGCAACTTGGACGTCAGGTCCTGATCAAGAGCAATATTAACAACTGGTTGATTTGTGATCCGGGAACGGGAAGTTTCCTTGACTGGCAGGAAGGAAGTGTAAGCTGCCACATCGTCAAACACGTGACCAACACGTGTAATGAGACTTCAGCTCCTTCTGTTTTTAATACCCGTCAAACTGGAACTGGGCCAATGTTGAAGACAAGTCCCGCTACATATGATATTTATTATTTTTTTGATGGTTACACCGGGAAAAACTGGCCTACTCATGATCCCTGTGGAAAAAATGACGAGCACCATTTGAAAAATGTTGTTAACCCACATGGGAATATTTTTGTTCGTTAAATAAAGGCTGGCTTTCACTAGCGACAGAGACGGAGTCGGAGTCGTAATCGTAGTGGTAATCGGAGTCCGGTAAGAGCACTTACGATCCAGTGAAAATTAAACCTGAACGGAGTCGTAAGGGGGATAGAATCGGAGTCGCAAGAATCAGAACGTTTCCATTTTCTTCCAATTGCGCAAACCAGATTGTCGGAATCGTAAGCGGGAGCGGAAGAATATCAAGAATACCAATCACGGGGCTCTTCCTCAGGCCTCCGGGTACAAAATTCAGCTTACGACTCCGACAATCTGGTTTTCTCCCAGATCATATGCGACGGAATCGCAAGTGCAATCGGAAACTCTGCTTACGACTCCATTGTTTGATTTTCACTAGATCGTAACGCTCTGACGCTTCTGATTATGACTCAGTCTTCGACTCCGTAGCTAGTGAAAACCAGCCTTTACCTGATACCCAGGATCTGAAAGAGTAGATCTCTTACCAAACCTTCATGTTCATGGCGAAAATTGTGTCAATAATCATTATTGCAATCATAATTGCAGGCAACGAATTATAAGTTTAATAATTTAAGTGTATTATTAGTGCTTGTTGGAGGAGAAGGTAAAGATGGAGGCTGATTTATTTCTTCCACCCGTGATCAGGCATTGAGGTGTCGGTGTGATATCACGTGGTTTATGGCGACATGTATTCAAATGTCCTCATGCTGGAGCGGCTGTGCATCTGAAAAAGGGTCTACTATTTGCTTCGTTTGGGCTATTTGTTTATGAAAACTGTGCTGAAATTAAACTAAATAGCTTTTATCTTAAACGAAGAACTCCAACATATGTCCTACTATGCAAACATCAAGTCAGAGAAACCCATAATCAGTGTTTAGCAATTTTTCCAATATAAAAGAGAAGCCGACTTGAAAAAATTTAGTCTATTTTTTCTTCGAGTTAAAAGTTGGCTCCATCCTAGCTATCCGCAGGTAGGCACATTAAACTTACTTGTAGCCTTGCAAAATTAGGAGAGTTATTTTAAACAAACGCAAACTGAACGACCCTGAACCAATATGTTGGATGTTCCTTTGATTTCAAAAATCTTCTGGCTTTTTAAGGCTTAGCCCCTTTCAGCGTACGGTAACAGGTAATAAATACTGCTATCAAGTTCTCTGCCTAACGGAAGGTACGTTTTTTCTTGGGGGGGGAGGGCTGGGGCCTCAGAGGGGAGGGTCATCAGTGAAAGTGAGCACCAAAAGGGGAGGGCCATACCTCATGTGAGCTATTCAAGGGAGGGTCACACATCTTTTCCGGAATTTTTTAAGGAGAATTTTTGTGATGTTGCTTTCCATTTTTCTTACAGATTAAGTTTTTCTTTTCACCTACTTTGATTTAATTTGGTGATTTATTATAGGTACTAGGTTACATTTCTACATGTATATTATGCCATAGCACATAGTTTTTCTCGGAGGACTCGTGTCCTTTTCCGTCCGTATCGAGAAGTACTTGTCTCAGGTATCGTTTCTTCAGCTTCTTGCTGTTGGCTATCCGCTGCCTGATCTCCTGAGTCGTTTAGTTCTGAATAATTACTAGTAGATCCAACAATGCGCTCTACCTTGTCGGAAATGTAGGAAATAGTTGTTTTTGAGAGGCAGATTTCGCATGTTAAACAAATAAACCTTTCTGTTAAAACGACCAGTCGGCTAGTCGGAGAAAGAAGCGCGTGTATTTTTGCCTAGATATTTTATGTTCAACACTTTTATAATACTCAAATACTTCCATATTCAAACTTCAGCTATAAAACGTAAATATCCCACAATAACTGTTCGCATTTTCCTTGTTTCAGCGCTCAAACATTCAATATCGAGATATATTCATATTCAAACACTTTGCGTTCACAAGCGAAACGTTCTTAGGTTTCTACAGCATGGAACATACCTTGTAGTAGTGAGGGGAGGGTCGCACTTTTGTCAGTCACCTCAAGGTGGGGGGTCAGGAGTTTATTAAAACGCATGAGAGGACCAACACTTTTTTTGGGAAAAAATACCAAAACTCCCCAGCCCTCCCCCTCCCCCACAAAAAAACGTACCTTCCCTAAATGTTTCAACATCTTACCGGCGCCAATTCAAAAATAGCGACTCTGGCAAATATAACAAGAATAACTGAAGGTTGCACCCGTTTTTTTTTTTTGGATTGTGCTTTTTGATACAAGATAAATATTTCAATGTTATTTCATTCACACTACCAAAGCATGCAGTAACCTTGAGGCCTGGAATGTGGCCGTGTTCTTTCTAATTCAGTCTAATTCAATTTTTGGAGACGTTCAAGTAAAACTATTTTAAAGCGGGACGTTCAAGTTGTCCTTTTTTTTGGTCGGTATTTTATAGGACAAAATTGGAAGTTTTCTTGAATTATTTTGCGGCACTGTCGCGAGTGTGAGTGAAAGAAGAAGCTCGCTCAGAAAACAAACAAACAAAAAAGAAACCTCCTAAATTCTTTGGTGCCACTCGAAAATCAACCGTAGCCATTTGGAATACACTAACACATGGGAAACCGATTTGCGAATATTACATACTTGGCACCTCGAGGCGTAAGATATTTCCGTGACTGCGAGGCAAGAGAGCCAGTTGCATCACTCCTTATTACTTTTTACCAGGTAAGAAAAGGTTAAACTTTACAAAAATCAAATTCTTAGCCAAATCAAATATTACCTGGTACCTACTAGAAATACTAGTAGGAAAATTGTTTACAAACAAACAAAGAAAACGCAAGGCAGGCCGGAATACAAGACCACTAATTTTGAAAAAAAAAATGAGCCCACAGCTACAAGCTGTTTGTCACTTTACAATTGAAAAGACACTGGTCTTCCCAAGGAAAGAAAAAGATTGGATGAAAATCTTAATTCTCTCTAGAAGAATTAATTAAATGCCAGCTGTAGGCACCTAGATTCACGGATTTTTTTCTATTGGGCATCAATTAATCAATTTTCTGTGATCTTGAACCAGTATTGCGATCGGTAGTAGACATTTTTCAAAAAAGATTTTTAAACTGATTTGATTTTTTCTCTTAAATTTTCGGTGGCTTCTGTCCACCTTCATCAGAGCTTGAGAGAAAGTTCGTTGGTGCTCACGCTTACAAGCTCGTGCGCTGTTGGTGACGTCTTTGATTTTGAATTAACGGCATATAAGCGCGATCGAGGGAACGTTTTCCTCTCGTTCACAGCATCGCTGTCCATGGTTGAGTGCCACGATTCTAAGAAAGGCCTCTTTCCGTAGTTGGATATGCCGCGCTCGAGGATTTGGGCATCTCTCGGATATATATCATAATCCGTTGTTTCAACGTGTTGTTTAATTGCCGATTCTTTGTTGCTCGCGCGGCCAGGATCATGCTCGGCTCCGCTCTGTGATCTGCTTTGAAAATTGCAGAAAAAAAACATAACATAAAGCATATTGCAAAAATGAAAACCCGCTTTAAAAATTTTATATCACTCGGTAGTTGCTAGAATTAAATCTTTGAATTCTCCTCCAAACCTTGAATTTTCAGTATTTTTTCAAAGTATGCATGCGTTAGTTAAATGTTAGATTCGACAAAATTAACCTGGTGTATATTCTAGCGTTTTTTCCCTTTTTTAAAAGAGCTACAGTAGAATTTCGTGCGTATTGGTACGTCCTGTGTGAGGACAGTGACAGATGTTTCAAATGCACTGTCATAACAAGCAAATGTTTTTCCCGTTTTATCCAGAAAAAAGGCTACAAAGAAGCCTCAGGAACTCCAAGGTCCGAAGAATATGCCTCTTTTATATTTTTTCCTGTTCGTTCTTTTGAGTAGCTTTGAGCCCTTCAATGCTCAGTTCATTGGAATCGAGAGATTTCCGGAGCTTACCTTTTAAATGGCTTATTTTGATCCGTATAATGTCCAAACCCTTTTAAAAACTGTCGTACGTGTACATCAATCGATCGCGCCACCATTTTTTGGAATTCCTCCAACGTGGTAGAGGCATTGCAATAACCTAGCCCTGTCCCCAAGAAAACCATCGTAAAAATACAAACCCTCTTCTTTCCCCACCCCCATCTATTATTAACATACCAATCAATCGTCCACTGACCTTGAACAATTTACTACAACGAAACTCCTTTCTTTCTTCATTGCTAGAAGGCTTAGCCTGCGAACGCAGACGTACGAACCTCATCTGTGATAGGCAATTAACTCAAGCTTCATGTCAAAAACTCTCGTAAGCGACCACCCTCTATTGTTTAATCATGTGGTCGGTTACGAGAGCTCATTCTTGTAAGCGACCAGCTCTAGCTGCGATCACTTTTTTGAATTCCAGAGGTGGTCGCTTACGAGAGCTTTGACTGTACTTTTTTTATGGAGTTCCATCCCTGCCAAAAGTCAAAGTAGATCACAACATTCAACTTGACAGTTAAACATTTGACTTGAGAAAGATCAACTTTACGTTTTACAATTCAATTTTGTAGTTCTTATCATAATCGTTAAAACTTAGACGTCAATGTTAAAAGAGAGAGTTCAACATTAAACTATGTCGATCAACATTCAAGTTTACTGATCAACGTTGCTCTTGACACATGTGCTGTCCGCGAAAGATGAACTTTGAATCACAAAGTTGGTTGTTGAGTTACCAAAGGCGTACCAATCCCGCCATAAATCGAAGTTGAGGCTTCAACTTTCGAGTTGAGAGTTCAACATCCAATGTTACGTATCAACATGCAACTTCGGCAATCAACATTGAAGTTATCGGATACCTCAGTAATTGTGCCTTTTAGATGAAACAATTAACTTTCCCGGCTACAACAATGAGTATATTCGCATCAAATTTGAATCGTAAAGCTCAAAGTTTGTTATTGAGTTGCCCAAAGGCGTACCAATCCCGCCATAAATCTTGCATGAAGTACCTCTTCAAGCCTTAGGAACCTCGCCTGTAAACCGCATGGTCACGGTCTTATCAACATGGCGGAGACTCCACTGCTCACAGAAGAACTTACAGCAGTTAGAGAGCAACTCCAGCAGGTCGTACGAGGTTGGACTCCCTTGAAGGTGAAAAGATTTATTTTAGATTATTGTACAATTAAGTTTTTAGCTAAAAATTTGACGTATCCCGCTTAGGATCTCAAAGAAGATCAAGCACTTCAAGTCCTGCAGCGGGTCCGGCAGCTTCTTTGCAAGAGTTTGAGAGGGCAGGGCCACCCAGTCAGTGAATGCTAGCCCGCTTTCAGCAGGTCTGTCAACTTCTTTGGAAGGGTTGCGAAGCCACGACCTTCCCGATCAGTGAATCCAAGTCCTATTTCCGCCATAGCAGAGCACTGGCAGTTGTTTGCAAGCTATGCTTATGGAGCAAACAGTAACAAGAGATCCTACAGTGTTAAAGGAAAAGGGGTGGGAAAAGGAGTACTAAAAAAAAGGTGGCGACTTGCCAACTTGTACGCTAAAATTTGTATGCTTGGCAAAAATGGACGCTAGCAAGGCTTTAACAACCATCAGGGAAAGGGTCATACTCAACAATGCAGATCTCGAGGAAAACAGCATACAACTAGATGCTAACGCCAACCCAGTGCAATGCCACGAGCGTATTTTGGAGCATATCCTAAAGCTTGGTGAGACAGGGTACGAGATGTTATTGTACCAAAGAGGTGTGGATGGTCATCAAATGGCACTATTAAATCCAGAAATTTAAACATTTTAAAAGGTCGCCCTGAGAGGGGCTAGACGAATTTCGCAATTCAGTGACGCCAGTCAAGAGTAAGAACACAGTGGGAAATACACCTCCTTGTTTTTCTATATATGAAATAAACGTCTTTTAACCTTTTAAAATTTTTATGTTCTAGCATACCAGCTATGGCTTCTATCTGAAACCCAATGTTTCGAGATGTCAGAAATAAACTTGGAAAGGTCACGCTAACTGAGATCACAGGAATTACGCAATTTTGTGATCATGCCGATCAATTAAAAGCCCTCGAATACCATGAAAATACTTTTGCTGGTCTTTATTAACATAACAAGTTATGCTTTTGGAGCAAACAGTAACAAGAGATCCTACAGTGGTAAAGGAAAAGGGGTGGGAAAAGGAGTACTAAAAAAAGGTGGCGACTTGCCGACTTGCACGCTAAAATTTGTATGCTTGGCAAAAATGGACGCTAGCAAGACTCTATCCGATCAGGGAACGGGCCATACCCAACAACGCAGATCTCAGGGAGAAGAGCATACAGCTAGATGCTAATGCCAACCCAGTACAATGCCACGAGCGTATTTTGGAGCACTTCCCAAAGCTGTTGAGACAGGGTACGAGATGTCATTGTCACCGAGATGTGGATGGTGGATTTTTCGCTATCGAACCGCCATACACCCCAAATAGGTTAAAAGATGCAGTTGGGAGTGCCAAGATTTATCTTCGTCCTCTACAGAAAAATATAGAGGTTGATTCTACTGCTGCTGAGGCGAGGTAATGAGCGGAAGGAGAGAGACATCAGCTGGCCCCCGACGTGTTCTTTTACATGTATGTAACCAACTTTGAGCTTTACGATTCAAATGTGATGCGAATATACTCATTGTTGTAGCCCGGGAAAGTTTATTGTTTCATCTAAACGGCGCAATTACTGAGGTATCCGATAACTTCAATGTTGATTGCCGAAGTTGCATGTTGATACGTAACATTTCATGTTGAACTCTCAACTCGAACGTTGAGGTCTCAACTTCGATTTATCATATGGCGGGACTGGTACGCCTTTGGTAACTCAACAACCAACTTGGTGATTCAAAGTTCATCTTTCGCGGACAGCACATTTGTCAAGAGCATTGTTGATCAGTAAACTTGAATGTTGATGGACATAGTTTAATGTTGAACTCTCACTTTTAAAGCTGATATCTAAAGTTTTAACGATTGCCATAAGAACTACAAAATTGAATTGTAAAACGTAATGTTGATCTTTCTCAGCTAAAGTCAAATGTTTAACTGTCAAGTTGAATGTTGTGTTCTACATCTACATCTACATCTATAACTTGCAAAATCCTTATTAGGACAGTTTGCAAGTGATATTAAAATAATCAAACAAGAAAGCCCATTGGGCATTTTAACCGGCCGTTCTGACCCTCCCCACCCCTAGGTTTCACAAATGTTAGCGCGATCCTGTATTTATACGAACCGGCGTGACGAAAAGTGTGATTGTGTGACACAATATTTTGACTATAGCGTTACTGGATGACGTAATGTTTAAACTCCGATGAGTCAGCTTATCTTTCTTATCGCTTTTATTTCTGCTGAAAAACGCAAATTCACTCAAACGTTGAATGTCGGTATAAATTTGCCCACAACTAAGGATGCTTACAAAGGGATGACGAAATATTTACTGTTGTTCCTAGACTGTGAATACAAACAGTGAACATAGCAGTAGAATCAAAATATAACGCTTGATAAACACGAGCTCGAGCAGATCGTCAGAGTCTGGGGCACGTTAAGGCACATCTCATGACGTGATGTTTAAATCCGGTTTGCTAACCCGGGAATCCCCATGCAAAGTAAACAAGTTGACTTGGAACAGCTACGTACCAGACTACGCTCTTACAAAGTTAAATCAAACCCAACCAGCACCACATGCAAACCACACGCATCGCTTGATAATATTCAGTTATTTTCTAACTTAAAGACTCGTTACAGCTACCTTATTAATTGATCTCCTTATTAATGACCGATTCCTTCGTTTTTATGCAATTAAAATCAACTTCACGTTTTTTCTCAAGAACTATGATGTATCGATGGTGCAATCCACTAATTGCATCATCATACTAGTGCCAATCCCTTCTCTTCCTAAGCCACCGTTCCTTACCGTGCTAATAAGCTGCAAACACAGCTGTCGTTTCTCTCCTCTGTGAAATACAGGTTACCCAATGAGAAAACTGACAATCCACTTCGGAAACCCTCCCTCCATAAAGCGCCAAGGGAAACTGCCTCTCACGCAGCACAATATTACACCGCCGCAATACAAGACGCAACTTTCAAAGCAAATCACATTCACAGAAGCATGATATGCTCCTCACATTTACAAATCCTTCCACTCCCCCAATTTTACATCCCTCAAAATGTCAATGCCCATAACAAAACTCCTGCGCTAAAAAAATATTCACCATAACCACTAACTAGATCAGACAAGACAGCCAATTTCGCATTCAATCGCATTAGCTGCTTTACTCAGTTGCGCATGCGTTACACAAGACAAATACTGAAACCCCAAACTTAACAACCCTTCGCCGTTCATATCTTAAATACTGTAAATTAAGAGACAGGAACACATGAAGGTAACATTCAGCAGACTAACATGCGCATGCGTCTTATATAAGAAAGTACCGCTCTTGATCTGAGTACCCGTCAAGCTTTACAGCACTTTGTCCGTATGTTAAGCCAACTGACGCAGAAAAAAAGATTGTGTCCATTTTATAAACCGGCGGTTGCCATATGGCGACGGCTGGTTAATAAACAATACTATTATTACTCAGCGGTGGTTGGACACGGTCCGAAAGGCATGGTGGATCATTATATTAGCCAATCACGAGCAGTCTCTTAACCAGGATGAGAAATCAACATGGCGGCCTTTGACGGGAATGTGAGCTTCCCTTCTTGTCATTTTAACGTGCAATCTGTCCCCAGTGCAACTTACATTTAACAAGAATAATTAGGATTGGTGTGTATCTAGATGTCTTGAAATTTTTGGATCTGGTCATCTTTTGTAAGTCAAGTTTGAGGACAATTTCTTTGTAGGTGGATCGAGCAACGTGTGCTTTCATGATATTTGTGTAGTTCTTACATTTTGAGAGTTTGTAGGCTAACCCAAAAATCTAAACCGTTTATTTTACACCAAGATCAAGATGGATAAATTTGCTTTTATAAAATGATATAGCGCCCGATAGCGCCCTTCTAGTTTGAGAATTATGCGTTGTTTAAGTTGACGAATTTTGTCTCCAATATTACTCTCACGCTGCGAGATGTGAAAAATACCCGTGAAGTATTAACGCGAGTGATCGTCTTATTTTAATTATGACAAGTATCAACAGTATGTTGTGGCATCCCAATTGAGTGTTTTCCCTTCTTTGTTTTGTTGCCTTTATGTTAAGAGACAAAATGGTTTCTTCACTCTGTTCTGTTGCTCTGAATCACATTTTGTTTTTGCTGAAATGACCAAAATTATTTGGGCTTTAGGGTTTTAATATATAGTCACATCATCTGTTGTGGATTGGTTTCCTAAGATCCCCTAAGCAGCAGCCTCAAGGTTCTTAACTTACAACCGCTGCGCAGTGAACTATTGAGAAAGCTAAAAAAAATTAAGTACTGATAAGTAACTCAGATTGGAAATTCACGGTGCTATCTTAGACATGCAAGAGAAACCAAAAATTGTTTGAGATATCAAACATTTGAGATAGCCAATAGTAAATAAGTGAGCAAGATCAACCAGGGAAAACAATAAAAATATTTTCAGTTCAATATAGTTGTGAGCAGGTGGGGGGGGGGGGGTTGGGTTCAAGTTAGTGGGGTCTGCTGTAAGAAATAAAATCCAGAGCTATTGACGGAGAACTGTGAATTATTGATTGAACATCCCTTTCAATGTGTCAGTTTAGTTGTTAATGACAATTAGAGCTGTTGCGACCCATAAAAGGGTTGAGAACTGTGAATTGATTAAATGTCCCTTTTCTAATGGAACTTGCAACTTTCGCTTTCTTTATCAATTTTTTACATTGATATCAATCCTTATTTGTTTTCTACTGAATTGTCTTCCAGGAGACAGATTTCACACCAAAATGAGTGGTCTTACCGTGTTTACATGATTATGGTACAAGTTTGTGCACCGGATCGAAAATCTTGATCTGGCACAGCAACCAGAATAAATTCGCATTGGTATGACTCGTAATGGTATGAAATCTTGTGCTGGTATCATGTAAACAAAGTTATACAGAGCTGAGTCATAAGAGGGAATGAAACTCAAACCTACATTATGTAAACACCCCTTAAGTTTCTGTTACTCGACTTAACAGGCAGACTTGGTGCCCAGTGGTGAGTCCAGTCTTTCATGGAGGGTGGGGTCCAAGTTTAATGGTGGGTGAGGGGAGACAACAAAATACAAAACTTTCGTGGAGTTATATCTTGGTATTATTCTGTACTATATTCTGACTATAAGTAAATCGACAAAAAATCAGATGCTTTCTGAGTGGAGTATGCTGTTGTACACAAGCTAATCTGCACTCTGCTTGTTTTAGTCTGGAGTAAATGTATAATTGTTTTGTCCATGTATATTGCTGTCTGTTAGACTGTTTTATTCAGCCTTATTTTCTTTTGAACAACAAGGAGGGATACCCTTGGACCCTCCTCTGGATCCACCATTGACTTTTCAACAAGGTAGAGGTCTGAAGTAAACAAATGAAGGACTGGGCCATTTGTAGAAATGACATTGGATGTATTTCTGTAATGTGCTTCACTAGTTTTAAAAGGATCCAAGCTAAACAGGTTCTCTGTGACCTCGATAATTTTGTCGTGATAATCAGTGCAAAGCCCCCAACAACCCTGTATTAAGGGTCAAAAACTATTCTCTGCTTGAGGTCCTTGTGGGTAAATGAGTCAATGCTTTCACTGAAGTAGCTGGGAAAAAAATATGAGTGCACTGTATATAATATTAAATTATGAATATATGAAAATCATATATTTGAACTGCGGAATGAAGAAATAAATGTAAAGAAGACCCTCGCAGTTATTAACGCAACTTCTGCAGTTGCGAAAAGAAAGCCTGAAAAAATCAGGCTTGCCGGGATTGTCACACATTCTACAGGCTGAAGAGAGCTTTGTTAAAATTTTCTAAGGACAGATTTTCATATCTGCTGCAAAAGAAAGTGGAATTCTCGTTCAATCACAGACTAGCCTTGTCAACATCAGTTACTTTCAAAAGCAAAACAAATTAATTAATTAATGCATATTGACAGCTAGCAATTTGAACAATAATATTTTAATACCGGCCTTCTAATAAAAAGATCAGGGGCTTACCACTAAGCCAAACATCCCGAAAATTCCGGACGGAAGGTAAATGGTAAGGTTATTTTTCGGAATTTCCAACCGAAAATTGAGGAGTACGTTTTGAGGTAGTCCTTTCATTCCGGTTGGTATAAACCGAACGGAATGTTGCTTACCATTTGCCACTTTCTCGGTTCCAGACTCACGAGCTACAAATATTCGCGCCTTTTTTGGATTCAAACCGTAACGGAAGCGGCGATGCCTATTTCCCTTTCGTAAACGGTCGTTGCCATTTTTGACGGTCGATGCCATCATTGGTAACCAAGCCTTTAGTCATGATAGAAGTAATATATGCTCTGGATTAATGTACAATAAGGCAACAAATACATTTTGAATAGTCTTAGAAAGAACAAAGTTTAAGTCCAAGTTGAATTTACGTTTAAAGTTCGAGAAAAGGCTAGGGTCACCAATTATAGATGTATCAGTTATGAACGACAGTTAATTATAATATATACTTTAATTTTTCGGAATTGTGGCGGATTGGCGTGGTAGTGTAGTGGTAAGGGAGAGAGATTAGCAAACGAAAGGACCGGGTTCGAATCTGGGTTGTGAATATCTTTCTTTTTAGTAGAAAAACTTTCAATAATAGTTCAAAAAATTTTCTAAGTGTCTTAAAAATGGCAACGACCGTTTACGAAAGGGAAAATTGCAGCGGCGATTCTGCACTGAACTGGTAAATCGATCGCTTACCACTATGCACGGAAGCTTCAAAGGGACATTAAACTTTATGAAAAATGGAAGTTTTTTTTAGAAAATGGAAGTTGAAGTTGTGAAAATGGAAGTTTGTTTTTTGAAAAATGGAAGTTGAAGTTGTGAAAATGGAAGTTTGTTTTTTGAAAAATGGAAGGTGAAGTTGCAAAAATGGAAGTTTGTTTTTTGAAAAATGGAAGTTGAAGTTGTAAAAATGGAAGTTTGTTTTTGGAAAAATGGAACTGGAAGTTGTAAAAATGGAAGTTTGTTTTTTGAAAAATGGAAGTTGAAGTTGTAAAAATGGAAGTTTGTTTTTTGAAAAATGGAAGTTGAAGTTGTAAAAATGGAAGTTTGTTTGACCTATCCCATGAACCAATACAGGTCTCATAGATCGTTATGATGTTCAAAATGGATTCCAAACTCTTGTTTGTACTTTTACTCAGTGTAATTGCCTTCTCCGAAGGTGTCCTACCACCGTACACTCCTTCCGTGAGTGTTAACTTTGAAACAACCTCTCGTATCCTTTGAAGAGGCAATGCGGCGAGTCTGAAGCAAATTAAGAGCTATTTGTAACTTCAGTTGGCGTGGTTTCTAATACGTTAAATATCTCGGAAATAATTCGACACTGGAGCAACCGGGCGAGAACTGAACAAATCAGGAAATTAGGTAAGGGGCCAGTAACAAAAGTATAGTTGAGAGCTCGGCTTTTTGTGTCGCGGATTATTAAGGACTCGTGAAAATAGGAATTAAGTCTGGCGAACACATCAATCCATAACATACCGCTCACGTGAGCAGATCATTGCGGCGGTCATTGCTCCTGTGTCGATTTATATCTGTGATATTTAACGTATTAGAAACCGCGCCAACTGAAGATACAAATAACTCTTACTTCGCTTCAGTCTTGCCGCATTGTCTCTACAAAGGTGAGACGTTGTTTCAAAGTTAACACTCAAGGAAGGACTGTATGGCGGTAGGACACCTTTGGAGAAGTCAATTTTACTGAACAAAAGTACAAGGGAAGCAAACGAGAGTTTGGAATCCATTCTGAGCATCATAACGATCTATGAAACCGTATTGGTTCATGGGATAGGTCAAACAAACTTCCATTTTCACAACTTCAACTTCCATTAAAAAAAAAATTCCATTTTTACAACTTCAACTTGCATTTTTTATAACACAAACTTCCATTTTTTTTAAAATAAACTTCCATTTTTTTAACTTCAACTTCCATTTTTCGAAAAAACAAACTTCCATTTTCACAAATTAAATTTCCATTTTCTAAAAAACAAACTTCCATTTTTACAACTTCAACTTCCATTTTTCAAAAAACAAACTTCCATTTTTTCAACTTCAACTTCCATTTTTAAAAAACAAACTTCCATTTTTACAACTTCAACTTCCATTTTCTAAAAAAAAAAACTTCCATTTTTCATAACGTTCAATGCCCCTTTGAAGCTTCCGTAATTATGCCACTGGGTACCCCAACCGGATTTTTCTGTGAAATGGCAAGCACCCCTACTTTGGCTTTTGGCGGGGATGGAATCGGGATGATCGGGATCACTTTCTGATGAAGCTTGGAAACCAGGTCTCGACTCCAGTGCCTGGCTGCTCTTGATTACGGGTGGTTACTAAGGAATGACAAAGCAATTTTTTTGAAAACGAGAGTTGCTGCAATCCAGGACAAGAAATTATAGAAGGCAAACACAGACTTTTCAGAAGAATGGTCTGACTAATAATTGACGGTGAGATAAATTTTAGGTTTACCTTTAGCTATGAAGTCCTTTTTCAATGTAAAAGGAGAAAAAGAGATAGCGGTGCTCGGTACAGATGGTTAGGCCAGTTCGTGTGCACTGGAGCACGAGTGTGGGTATATTTTGGTGTTGCCGTTTTGGAATAAATGATCTGTTGATTCGTAATAGTGGTTTTCACTTGCCACACTATTAGTGACGACACCTAGGAATTAACTACTACACTAAGATGGTCAAATGTGCCTTATTTCATGAATACTACAACATCTGCAATTTCCGTATGTAAGTCTTAATTTTGTCATGTAAACGTAGCGAGCGATCAAAGATTTAATAACCAAGGAGTTGGGTATAAAAAAATTCCCTAAAAATCTTCTACTTACATTTCTTAAGCTTATTCCAACTATGCGTCCTATTTTTTGACATGGCACTTAAAGTAATGCTTCACTGCTGTTTGTTTATGACTGATAGCACGCAGGGAATGTCAGAATAATTAAGGATGGTGCCTCCTTTTGATACTGAGCATACATTCTGCGCATCTCGGGTCTGGCGTGCATCTCTCAAAAGCCCTCAAACTTTTCGGGTCAATTTCAGGCACGATAAATCACACTGTATCTTGAAAGCAAAGACGTTTTCAAGCATGAAACTGTGGTATAACTGACGTTTCTCATCTTAAAGATGTGTTAAAACAACAGCTTTGTAGAATAAGTGGTTCATATTTTTTCAAATGACTTATCAGGCCCGGGACTTTGGAGAAATGCACACATATCTGGGTGTATTAAGGAATTTGCCTATGAATACAGTGGTATGCTTGCACAGTCTATGACTGTGGGAAAAGCAGATCTTAGTAAGGGCTATCAGAATCCAAAAAGAAAATTGGGGGTAACCATGCATTTTTCAGAGATAATGCCATACATTCTTTGTATTTTGAAACTTTTTTTGGAGTTATGTTTGCTTAATTTTACAGCACTCTTGAAGTTTCCTGGGAGACTCCTATTTTTGAGCAAGATGTCCTCGTCATTCATGGTATTCTCCCAGCAAATGGATTGAGATGTTGTTCTTGTCTTTGTAATGTAGAGTAATTCTTTGTCATCAGTTTCCTGTTCCAGCAAAAGTGAGTTTGTGAACCATGCAATCATCACTCATGGAATCAGAAATACAGGACTAGTTTGTATTGCCGAGGAATTTAAGCTCAATAAGGCAACATTAACAAAGTTAAAGCCAAAGCGGTTTTCTCTAGTTCGCTCATTCGTTTCGACCACGTTTCTTTTTCTAAAAATCGCACCGAGGTGAGAAATAAAAACCCTAAGCTGCCTAGCCTGATAGCTTAGAGCTAGGCCTCCAGCTCAGTCCCAGGCTTCTGAGTCCACCAGAAGTAAAAAGTAAAATGTCTAAATTTGTGGAAACTCCACAACAGTTTGTACTGAACATTGTCTTTCATTGTCTTTTTCACAGCTGGGCGCTACGTGGCACGGAAAATAGCCTCAGTATTTTCCAGACCAGACAGGCATGCTCAGCAAACTTCAGAGGTTAGAAATCAATCAACCTCTGTACCAGCATCACAGAAATATGTGACTCCAACTGCGTTAGATGCTGATGATTCACCAGTATCTACCAAGAAGAGGAAGCAAACTGAGTCCTCGCATGGAACTGTCAGCCATGTAAATGGAAAAGGGCCAGCACAACAGAGAGTGTCTTAACATCTCAGCAGACTGTCTTGCATATTATGTAGCTTTCTTGTCAAATTGAATGTTAACTGAAATAGAATTATCAGTAAATTGCAACCACTTAGAATTAATATGAGATCAACTGCATATCAAACATTGTCCTCACCATAATGTCACTGTAGAATACCAGCCTTTCTAACCAGCAGCCAGCAACGTTCCTGCCCACAGTCGATCATTTACTGCTTCTGCTCTCACTGGACGTTTCTTGGAACCCTCAAGCAGGCAAGATGACCTAGCCATTGCTACATACTCAGCCCATTATGACATCTACCACTACATAACATTTTTAACTTGAGAGTAACTCTGTGAAGAAAAATAATGACTACTGGTGATGTTAACTTCCAGTAACGCATGTAAACATTGTTATTACATAGAACTTGAACAGTTATTGGTTCCCCTGAGAATAGGAGATTGACACCATCATGATTTAGACTACTGTATTTATTTGGTTCTCTTTCATCCCACTTCTTGTTTTTGTTTTTTTCGTAGTGACTAGCTGCAATAATGTTGATTGTTGTAATACTACTGTTAAAACTTGGAAATCACTGATTGAGACTTAACTGGATTATGATGGCATTGCTACTAAGTTTCTTATTATAGAAATGCAGCTTTACTTGAGGTTTTATTGCCTTCCAGCCTCTGAAATTAATCAGTGATGTTCTTTGCTTAGCAGTTTTATTGCTGAAACAATGTATAAAGATTCAATAAAAGCAAAGTTTAAAAAAATGCTGTGAGGTTTTTAGTATGAAGGTAACTGTTTATAGGCCATAGCCTGGACGTTAATTTTATTTTGAGAGATTAGGTGAATTTTGAGAACCATTAAATATTCAAGTTGCAGTGTATCAGTCTTTAGCCATGGGGGGAGGGGGATATAGGTGGAGTTGGTGTTTTTAATTATTTGTCTGTCTTTCTCCACCCTTGGGAATTTTGACTGTCCAAAAGACAAATCAGTTACGTATTTGGCCCTAAGGAATTTTGAAAATTTTCAAAATTTGAAAGGAAGCCCTTCACAAAATTAGTCATAACAGGTTCTGCATCTGAGAAGTTCATAGATTTCTGTATCTACAGTTTTCAGCATTTTATTAAATTTTACCCTAAAAGTTACCAGGATGATTTTAGCCGTTTCCAAAGCATCTTTTTTGACGTAAGAACCGCTATTTTTTAAAAGGCACGACGAGCCTGTCTGGCTTGTAAAAGTTCCCCTAGGGAGAGGGCAGAAGCAAGGGAGGCTACCCCCCCCCAACCCCACAAAAGAAAAAAACGTTCAAGGTGAATTATACTGTTGACCCTTCAGTCACTTTCGATCAAATGTTCTCAGAATCTGCCGGTGGTGTAATTACCTGCAGCTATAAGAAGGAAACTTCCTTTACGCGATCAGATGCGGCTATTTCCGTTGCAGCGTCTTGTTGATTTTACTTTTCCTTTTCCGGTCATGTGTTACAACAATTCCACTTAAGCCACCGTAAAATAGGGAATTTACAGTATTTCCATCGTTCTAACAATATCGGTTTATATATATACACTTTCAATATTTTTAAAAATTTCCTACGCCCCACAGAGATCCACTCTTCGAAAGGGAAACTTTGCAGGAAGTTGTTGCGGACTAGAACTTCCGGTTGAACAGCCGAATTGTGGGTAGCACGCAGGCGCTTTGCACAAAGGAGGCAGTACCGGGTCGTGTCTGTAAAGGAACGCTGTTTTGTTTTCATTTTCGCCAACAAGGCGAAATTGTTCGAACTTTCAAAATCTAAGTAAGAAAGGATGCAAGATCTCAAGAAATCGTGCCCATTATGACACAATTATGAATTCTCCAAAGATTCCCGAGGGACTCCAAACTTTCTTGTCTCACGCGGAAAGTTTGCACCCGTCGAACAATGCTAAGCGAGAGAATGGCTTTGCCAGAGAATTTCAGGTTTGTTTTTTGCGATATACACTACTTGAGATAATTCAACAGGCGAACGAAATGTATTTATTCCAAACCTGCTGTGGCATTTGCACAAGTATGTACTGTTTACGTCCGAATGTGCTGGTGAGCTTCTTTGCCATTGTCTTGTCATTAATCCCTCAAGCAAAACAATCATATGACTTTATTTTCTGCATTAATTATTCGATCCCGTAAACTGAGGGAGCTCGTTGTTTGGTTTCGTGTGTTCAGCATCATTACATTGTCAGTTTGGTTGAAGCAATTTAATTTTTGAGTTGATGGCATTTTATATTTTATATAATTTTTGGACAACCAATGTAATTGATTTGGTGAAGTGAAATTTAATAAGTAAGACTTAACTGGATTATCAAATCACTACTCTTGACTGTTCTTGTTACTTCAAAGTATTCTGAAGAGAGAGCAAAGCATTTTTCCCTTGGTAGGCCTTGTTTCCAACATGCTTTAACTTTGATATTATTATCAATAAGGCCCTGTCCATGAATCCAGATAAATTTGAAAATGCATCTTTTTTCTCCGGTTTGACTTTTCTATCCACATTAAAGTGGCGTTTCCCACCACCAAAAACAAAACTTTTTTAAAAAGCTCTCTGGAGTGGATAAATTTAAAAACGCCGGTTAGGTATCTTGGTGTAGACGGTGAGAACGAAACTTTTGGAAAACGCTAATGTCACAATGGTCTTGAGGTCTGTCACAGTCCCCTTTGAACAGGAAATCCAAAACGGCAGACAAAATATTGCTTATATTTTCTCTGTTATTGAGTTTGATTGCTTGTTTGGAGTTGAACTTTTTGCTCTACTATATTTAAGTTCTAGTCCGACATGGACACCAAAACGCGTTGTGCTCATTGCTTCTTGTCAAACGGGTCTTGGCGAGTTCCACGGCTTTACTGACCACTCAGAGGACGACAGTTTTGGACATCACCTGTAGAACTGGTGCATGGTAGGATGATTTCGTGAACGAAGTCATTATTCCTGAAGAATGGTGCAACAACTTTAGGATGTTGTGGATCTCCCTAAGCCAAATTCTGCATCCTCCGTGATACACTTAACATTTCTGCAGCTGTGACATTTCTGCAGCTGTGATGTGTCTAATGTTTCAGTGTGTAGGGCAAAAAGGATTCGAAACTGATAGTACAGTGTGGACAGAAAACATCACTTTTATCCTTTTTGGGGGCAAAAATGCCATTTTCAAATTTACCAGGTGGATGGGGCCCAGTAAGTATTTTGTGATGGGCTGAAGTAGTTTGTAAAAAAAGCTACTTTTTGGGCTGCTCTCTCGACTGAAACTGCCAAAAAATGAGACTAACATTGTCTAAGCTGTGGCATGGTGCACTAAAGTGATACCCAACTGGTATGGTTGGAATCAGAATTCGGCATGGAGACAGGAACCTTCCTTCAATGGAAGAATACCAACAAAAATACCCAACAGGAAGCAGAATTTGCTGTAGTTATACAAAGATATTTGTTCAAAATTTTGGCGTCCAAAGAAGGAAAACATCTAGCTTAGATTATGTGACCACTCCATGCCAAAGTGAGTTTGATGTTAGATTAGAGTAAAGGCTGTTGTGCATCTACATGTATGGCTAAGCATAGAACTGGACAAAAATTAACACTGGGAATTGGTGGTGTTGTTCAAAAAATGGCCTCTTAAATTGGCACTTCTATTGCCTGTGTTGACCGAGGACTGATACTTGTAATAGTTGAGCCTGTTTTTGAAATATGGGTTTTGTTTTGTTTTTCTAGCAATTAAAGGCATTGTCCTCCCAGCTAAAGAAGAATCCTGAGTACAGCTGCCATCATGGAGAGATGGAATGCAATCGCCCAAAAAACCGGTACAAAGATATTGTGCCATGTAAGTTTGTTTTCTTCTTCATAGCTTTCTTCTTCATAGCTTTTTTACACAGTTATACTCGGCTTACTTATTGAATAATGTGCCTTAATTTCCAGTTGACTATAATCGCATCATTCTACCAACCCTTCCTGGAGTGCCAGGATCAGACTACATCAATGGAAATTATGTGAAGGTACAAAACACATGCAGCCTATACTCTAATACTTGTTGTAACAGAGATTGGTCAAGGTGTGTGTTTTTGTGTGGGGGAGGGGGAGGGGGGGAAGGAGGGGGTACCCCTGTGATAGATTAACATCCCATGTCAGGATGGGTGGAACTGAATGTGCAGATAATCTTCAAACCTCACTGGCTTGCCTGCTGGAGGAAGGTTGAGGAGTTCTGGGGGTGATAAGTCTACAATAATATTGCTCCTTTAGAGTCACTTCATGCTACAGCAGAAGCATGAATGTTGCATGCCTAAGACTAATGATCATTGTCCGATGTTCTCAGGAAATCAGTTTTACACCAGTCATATTTAGTTGGATGTAATCACCGGTATAAATGTGCAAATTAGATGTACACCAGGTGTGAAATCTGTTCCTAACAGGAATTAAGAAGGTGGAATGTTGAACATTGTAAACTCCAGCTGTTGGGTT
Organism: Siderastrea radians; assembly: GCA_964017195.1. Lineage (NCBI taxonomy): Eukaryota > Metazoa > Cnidaria > Anthozoa > Scleractinia > Rhizangiidae > Siderastrea > Siderastrea radians. The sequence goes on along the minus strand of OZ024899.1, from coordinate 1,454,236 downwards.
TTGAGCTCCTTTTACTGGTTAGAGTTGGTATTGTTCATTTTTTTATAAATTTAACAATCAATTTAACTTTCTATTGTTCACACAAAATTAAAGTTAACCAAAAAATCATTACGGAATTGTGCCCATTGAATCACACTGGCTGTAAAAAGTGGGGTATCCATGATGCTTTGCGTGTAAACAGCTATTGAATATTGTTACATTGTACTATTCCAGGGGGCTGATGGAAGCATGGCATACTTAGCAGCACAGGGTCCTCTGCCCAGAACTGTGGATGACTTTTGGAGATTAATAGCTTCCCACAAATGTCAGGTGATTTAACTAAAAAATTGTACTTGTACACTGTATGAAAAAGTTGCACTTATTTTTAATTAATCATCGCAGTACTATTGGGAGAACTTTAAATTATTAATTATGAAAGTGGTTAGTATTTAATCAAAATAATGTAGTTTTCTAAGAATCCTATTACTGGACAGTTTGCTAAAAATTAGCCATAAGGTAGTTTTAATAACATGTACATTGTATGTCACAAGAAAAATAAGTCACTCACTCGCTCATCCTCTTTAGGGAACGCGTCCAAATATCGGCATCGATTCCGACCGATTCCGATCAATCGGTGTCCGATTTTTTCCGTTTCCGATAAAGGGTTGACCCGATTTTATCGGTGCCGAATGAAACGGAATCGGAAAAAACCATCGGGTCAATTTTCGGCATCGGAAAAAAGGTCAAATTATTGCAGTCACGACAGACCCCACAATACGTGTTTATACACGAATAATTTGTAGCAAGTTACTGTTTGTATCAAACAGAAATTTTAAGGCCGCCATGCACGTACAAATTGTATTACTTATTTCTGAAGCACGTTTGAGTCGGTATTAAAGTTTAATTTAGAGAAGAAAATGAAAAATATGAACTCAAACTGTAAACTGTAAACACAGGCTGATTGAGTTTACACTTGGAGTATTGTTTGCAAAACCAATTTTTTAAAAACAGGATCGCTGTTCATCATTCATCAAATGGTATCGTACATGAATATCACCAGTTCGGCAGTTGAAATAAATCAGGAAATATAGTAACCCGAAATCGCGTTCACTTCAGTGCTGCTTGATGTAGTCTCTTCGAGGTAAAAAAAGCTATTTACACAACGTATATTTTGCGTAATTTCTTTTTCAGGCGGCAAATAAAAATGTCTCGTATGTCCAGGACGAGATAAACATGCAGGGCGCCGCGGCGCGAAGTTGCGTAAAATATTCGGTCCAGTCACGCAATTTGATCTTCAGCTCAGGATTAGATATCTCGCGACCGTCCCAAATTTCTTGTGCATATATAAAGACATTGACAGGAAAGGAAATTGCCACAAACCAAGTCCAAATCAGTTATCATAAACTGCGATCCCAATTCAGTATATTTTATCCAAAATGAACAAACTAGCCATAATTTGGATCCGTTCGCGGTGAAAGTAATGAAATGTGAAATGCGGTGATGTTTTGAAAGGTCACTATAAAACAATGTTGGAGCAATTATCATCTATTGAGTGTGGGGTGAAATCTCTGGGTATTGATGAAGGTTTGCCCAGTTTGAATGGTAAAAGCGCACCTTTGTGCCCTTTTGGTTGTAGGTACGTGTTTTCATCTAAAGCGGATGCAATACATCATCCAGCGGCGAGAAAGTGGAGATCACAGCTCGCGAAGTTTGTGTAGCTCAGTCTTCGCGCGACTGCACGATTTGATTAAGTTTCTTTTCTGGGGTTTTGTGGGTGATTAGCTTATTGTAAGAAGCAATGAAAATAAACTTAACAGAAGAAAAGTTCACTGCAAAATATGCTTCATTACTTTTAAGCTTGTTCCAATGCCCTAACCTTTAGTGACACGTAATTCCAAATCCCTTTATCTCTGTAAGTTACCGTATTTTTTCGGTTATAAGGCGCACCGTTTTTTTCTCAAAAGTCCGTATTTCTGTCCAAAATTATCACTAAATTTGGGGTGCGTCTTATGGACGAATATTTTCCGGCAGCAAATTCGAAGATCTCGATTTTTCAGTATAATTATACGCTATAAACTGAAACATTGTTGGTCGTTGACTTTTCTGCAACATTCCGCTTTAATTCTGCAACATCAACATTTCACTTAAATGCGAGAACATTTTTAAAAAAGAAACTGAAGCAACAGAATGGTTTGAGAAACGATATGATAGCGCATTTTCAAAACAAAGCCGTATTTGCATACAGTGCGTGCTTGAAAGCACGTGCTCAGTAACATGATACCATCATGCACTAAACCTTGAATATTCGACAAATGCAACATCTTTTTTGTTAGACAACATTGTTGGATTGTTCAAAAAAGGAAACCTACCTTCTTCATCTACCCAGTGACACTTTAATTCTAGGGAACACCTGTATTTTAAGTTGTTGAATCGTTTTAAAGATGATTTTCAGGGCGAGTTTTACGCCATTCGCCATCACTACTCGGAACTTATCGCCATCGGCACCGCTTGTTCTCGGCACTTTTCTGCTCTCAGTAAATTCTAGCATTCTTGCTTTACGTTGGCAACTCGAAACAAATCAGCACTAACTGAAGATGTAAGGCATTTCAGTGTGACATTTTCAGCTTTTGTTTATGTGTGACAATATCGCTTTCATTTAATTAACGGAAACCTGTGCACTTGTCTTACTGCAAAAGACTGTTAATCAAACTCGCTTACAATAACAACCACGCGAAATCAAGTGTTTCGGCCATATCCGGGCAGTTTAATGTACTTCCATTTGGGGAAATTACAGCTGCCATGGGAGGGTGAGGCGGGACGTACAAATAAAACGACAGTAAAACACGAGGCGTATCGATCGTCGCGATCAAAGTTCACAGTGAAACGTGTCCGTAACTTGAGACGATAATCAAGTGACATCACTTACTTTACATTAACACAATTTAACTAGTTAAATATTACTTAATCAAACTCGCTTACAATAACAACCACGCGAAATCAAGTGTTTGGGCCATATCCGGGCAGTTTAATGTACTTCCATTTGGGGAAATTACAGCTGCCCAAAATTCAGCCCAAATGGAAAAGTTATTGCTCAGAGGAGTCTTCTGTTAGAATGTAGGGATTGGCATATTGAAATTTGATTGTCTGCGTCTGAGCGATTTTGCGGGGAATTCCAAGAAACAAGTTAAGAGGCGAACGAATGTAACGTTGATAGCAGTCACTGTTCCAGCGGCCTAAGAGCTTGATTTCGTAGTCGGAGAGGCCTGCAATAGAGGCAGAGGTGGCTCCACCGATCCGAAGACTATGACCACTGTATTGGGAAGGGTCGATGCCGATAAGACGTAAAAGCTGAGAGACGAAAGAGACGAGGTCGATTTTCGTTAAGGGGGAACTGTCCGAGAGCTGAAAAAGGGGTATAGTGTCGTTGTTAACGGTGCCACGACGATGCTGGAGGGCAAGGTTCGTTTTCATAGCACACACGGCGCAGACAAAATGATTCGAGTGTGCCGTGTAGAGAGTCACACCTTGTCGCCGCTGGTCCGTTTTGGATTGTTTAATGTGGAGAGAGAGATATTCTGAACCATCAGCAGCAGTACGTAACTGAGCATCAGAGCAAGTGAGATGAATGGATGGATCGAAGTGGTCACTAGATGCGACGGTGAGCTCCCCTGCCCGTAGCATTAAGAAATGACCGGCGGTGAGGGCGGCCCATTTCGCGTTGTCATCGTCACTCTTTGGGTTGAGAAAGGGCTTGACAGCAGATAGAATGTCAAAAGTAAGAGGCATCTTCTGTTTGGGCGCTGAAAAATGTTGACGTTCGATGCCGCGCAATGTTTGCTTTAACTTTAAGCCAGGTTGAAGGGGATTGGAGAGACCATGAGCTACGTGAAGAGAGCGTACCGCGGCGAGGTAGACGTTAATCGATTGAGGCTTTATTCGTTGGGCGAGGTGCGTAGCGAACAATATCAGGGTGTCTTCAGAGGCAGGGAGGGGTTCGAACGAGAATTCCCGGCAAAATTGTAGAAACTGCCGCTGGGCGCTATTGTAGGTGCGATGAGATGAGTCAGCAAGTCCTCCAGCAAAGTACTCGTGCGCCTTTACTTGAAGCTTGTTAAGGGAAGTGGTGTCGTGGGCGTCGGATGACGAGCGGCCATAGGACAGGAGGCCAGGAACTTGTCGACCTGCGAACGAGAAAGAGCGTCAGCCCAGTTGTTATCAACACCGTTTATGTGTTTCGCCCGTAGCATAATATTGTGATGAGCGCACGTGAAAAATAAGAAACGAAGGAGAATCATTATGTGTCTGCATTTGCTTGTACCGCTAGACAAAATATGCACGACGGACAAGTTATCACAGTGGAAAAGAATATTGCGACAAGCGAGCGAGTCTGACCAGGTGTGGACCGCTGCAGCAATCGCGTAGAGTTCTTTAAACGTGATTGATCGGGAATGAGGAATATCATGGTCCGCAAATGATCCATACAGCCAGTTGTCTGAAAAGTAGGCTCCGAAGCCAGAGTCACAGGCGTCAGTGTAAAGTTCTAGATGTGGAGACGAGATCCATTCGTCATCGAAGAAAAAGCTGCAGCCGTTCCAAGACGGAAGAAAAATCCTCCACCATGAAAGGTCCATGTGAAAGGCGCGGTTTAAGCGAAGGTGATGGGTAGGATGATTAGCTTTGCAAAGGACGTCGATCATACGGCGGAGGAAAGTTCTCCCGGGGCGGCAAACGTTGCAAATAAAGTGCAACTTGCCGATAAGAGATTGTAGTTGTCGTTTGGTACAACGGCGTTTAGTGGACCACGTGTGAAGTAGGTTGATGATTTCCGTTAAACGAGAGGAGTCGATGCGCATTTCTTGGGTTACGGTGTCGAGTTGAACTCCAAGGAGAACCAAGGATGTTGTAGGGCGAACCGTTTTGTCAGGGTTGACCGCGAATCCCATGTCAGAGCAAGTGCGAAGCATGACGTCGAGATTCTGAGCGCAGGAGTCGTCAGGGGCGGGAGGACCACAAGTCCAAAAGTCATCCAAGTAATTCCAAAGGGGTGTGGCACCACGTTCCGCCATTACATACCGCAAACCGTCAATAAATTTCAGAAAGAGCGCTGGCGAACTGCGAAGACCAAACGGAAGGAACATATCGAAGAAATAGCCGGTTTGTGTGCAACCGTCGGATGTAACGATCGGCCATGTGGATCCTAGGAGTTCCCAGTCACGGGGGTCCACCAGGATGTGACGAAAGGCGTCGGAAAGATCGAGTTTGCTCATAAGAGCATTGGGTCCAAACAATTTCAGGTAGGCGATAGCATTGTCCAGTGAGTCGTAAGAGCACGTGTAGAGTTCTTTAGGAATTGCGTCGTTGACGGATTGGCCTGCAGGCCACGAAAGATCGGTTATGATACGCCATTTAGGAGGCTGCGAGTGCTTTTTCGGAATAGCACCCATCGGCGATCCGACAAAATGCGAAAAAGGGGGTGAAAGGAAAGGCCCGGCCTTTCTGTTCAATAAAAGCTCCCGTTCAATTTCCATAGCGACGGGTGTAGGGTTTGACGTAGCCGAAAAGTGATTTGGAGAAATCAAGGGCGAACGATCCTGGTGAAAGCCAATACGAACGCCATGTTCAATATCATGCAATAAATCATTAACTAAGTCACTGTCCGGGTGATTACGAAGGGCATCACGCCATACGTCAATGGGAAACGGGGATTGTACCCGAGGGAGTGAGTGTGCAATCGGCCTCGGGATGGTCCCCCCGACAAGATTTGCAGATGTGTGCTCGCTTGCAGTTGGCACCTTGGTAGCAGGCTTTTCGCTGGTAAAGATTACATCCCTCTTGGCCTGTGGGTGAGTACCACCTGGTGTATTTCCAAGAGAGGTTTTGATTACCGACGGGGTTCCTGAGGCCATATCCGGTCGATTTTTGCGGTGTAGTCTCCTCCATCTGGTCTTGCGCGAGAAATGTACAGTCCTTGACCAAATGGTCAAAGGACTTACAACGCGAGCATTGGCGGGGGTGAGGGCGTAGGGCAGAGGCATCTAACACGGTTGCATATAGCGTGGTATCGATGACGTCAAGACTTGCGCGTCCGAGTTGAATTTGTTTGGCGTACGCCATCCGGGAGTGGATGTCAAACATATACACCGATGGCCAGCGAAATTTACGGTTGGCAAATTGAATTTGTTCGCGATACGAGGCAAGTTCAGTGTAACGTGATGGTTGCGCGGCCATAACTAATTTCTCGTATGCGTTCCATGCCTGTAACCAGGTGTCGAACGAGTCGATTTGGCGTTTTCGGGGCGCCTTGATTACGTAAGCAACACAGTTTATATCGCTCTGGGCTGGGATGTTTCCGTTGTTAGGCAAATTTGCGAACGGGCTAAGGGTGGATAAAAGATCAGAAAAATCAATATACTCACCCTTAGCGGCCGCCTGCGCAAGTTTCTCGGACAAGCTTGTGTTATTCGCCGTTGTGGTATTCGCCGCTGGAGTTGCGATCTGTGTCAGTGGAGTTGGATGTTGGGATGATTTACTGGCCTGGTCGGCGAGAACCGGAGGATGCTGAGGCGATTGAACTTGCTTTTTTAAATCATTGTGTTGCATTTGGAGGTGCTCCATTTGAGAGGAAAGGTTGCGGATGGCATCCAAAAGAACGGACGTTGACGGCTCATCGGACGTTTCAGATTCCTGAATCTCCGTTCCATCACTCGGGCCAGTACAGTTCTTCCCTGGTGTACCGAAGTGGTGATTAGATTTTGGGGTCTTGCACCCTGGACATTTGCCTTTTCTTGAAGACATAGCGTCGAAGAAAAAACTCAGGATACTCGAAGAAAACGTACAAATAAAACGACAGTAAAACACGAGGCGTATCGATCGTCGCGATCAAAGTTCACAGTGAAACGTGTCCGTAACTTGAGACGATAATCAAGTGACATCACTTACTTTACATTAACACAATTTAACTAGTTAAATATTACTTATGCTGTTACGTACAATCTCGGTTTCAGTTAGCTTAATATCAGTGAATTCAGTTGACTGGAATAAACTTGAGAAACATTTTTTCCAGAGTTCGGGGTGCGTCTTATAACCGAGTATTTTAGTGATATTTTCAGTTCGAAAACTTTGCATGATTGAGTTGCGAAGTTTGGGGTGCGTCTTATAGCGAGTGCGCCTTCTATTAAAACCGAAAAAGTACGGTAATTTGCTGCTGAAATTGAACATTGACGTCTCTTTTTCAATGAATTTAGCTTGGTGTTTTGGTGTGTAACACGGCCGTCACAGGGGTAAACAAACTTAACTATGGTGTATATAAAATATTTTTTTGAAAACGCATTTCATTACAAAAAATTCTTGCGAAATGTTTCCGCTCAAGCTGTCAAGGGTCTGGACATAAAACAGACATGCCCAGTTTAACGACCCTTCTCGGGCTGCCACACGAGTACGGTACGGTATAGACAATCTTTGCTTCTGTGCTTTACATAAAATCGTCCGCCAAGTTATGGGACAGTTAAGTAACTGCAAGCTGAAGTGTAGCGGTTTCTTTTCAAAGCAAACGTTGTGCGAAATTATCGACGACCCAAATCTTACTTTTACAGCTTTTAGAAGCCTAGAAGTATAAAAAGTTGAAAGTTAGGTAACGTCACAACAGAGAACGGAATATTTCACAAAACAAATCAAGTAAGTATACTAAAGTAGACTACTATGTAGCGTTTTCCATAAAATTTTCAGACTACGGTTTTTTAATTTCAGAACGGAAATGAGTGTTAACGCAAAGAACATTATTGGATCGTGCTTCAAGCGCTCTTTCTCTGCGTTCCGTGACCAAGATATTTCAGGTTTATAATATTTTACGTGACGCATCGGATCGGGAGGTCAAGTCTTTCCGATTAAATCGGCACCGATCTCATCAGAATCGGAACGGCACTCAAGGCCCAGCCAACACATACCGATTCCGAACAGTCGGGAAATTGATCGGTACCGATTCCGATCATCGGATTCCCGCCCGATATTTGGACGCGTTCCCTTATGCCGAGTGGCACATAAGGCCTCTACTAGGTTTCTCCACTCATCTCTGTCCTGGGCTCTTTTCACTGCTGCTGACCAAACCATTCCAGCTTCTTTCAATTCCCGCAACATCGTCCTCCACCATGTGCTACGTGGACGCCCTCTCTTTCTTCTACCCTCTGATGTCCATCTTAAGGCTTATCTGGCATGAGCTGATGGTTCGGCTATCGTTACTTTTAGGGGACTCGCGCTACATAGAAAAAAAAACCAGTGAAAAACTGTTTGAATGCACGCGCAAAAATGACGAGTGACAAATTTGACGACGAGCGTTTATTAGCGAGAAAAACAAATGAAAACAAAATGAAAAACGGTTTAACACTCATCTACAGTATTTAGGGTTAAGCACTGATCGATAGTGATTAGGCCTAAGAACTCATCTATACTTCTGTTTAGGGTTAAGCACTGATTCTATGACAGTTAGCTTTGTTATTGTTGAATTTAGTTGTTTCTAAACTTTGTACAATTAATTGAATTCGTCATTTTTGTGAGTGAATTAAATTCGTCATTTTTGCGTGTGCATTCAGACAATTTTTTCTCTATACAGCGCGAGTCCCCTAAAAGTAACGAAAGCCGATGGTTCCATCCTCAGGGTATGACCAACCCGCAGCCATCGCTTTCTCTTGAGAATAGTATTCATTGGTTCCTGTTTAGTATAGCTTCCAAGAGGTCGCTATTGGAAGTTCTATTCGGCCAGAAAACCCACATAATTCTTTGCAAGCAGGTGGTATGGAAGGTGCTTAGTCTACTGAGTCCTTTTGCAGTCATTCTCCAGCATTCGGCTTCATATAACAGGTATGACGTTGCTTTTGTATATCCTGTGCTTGGTTGTGTGGCTGTAGGCATTGGATTTCCACACAGGCTTCAACCATGCGAAGGCAGATCTTGCTTTCCCCAAGCGTGCTGTAATGTCTTCTTCAGGCCCACCACTGATGCTTACCACGCTACCAAGGTAAATGTAGGCGAACTGATCCATATAGTCCAATGGTTGGTTGTTGATGAAGACCAGCTCCTTGGTTGTTTCGTTGGACATGACTTAAATAGTCTTGCCTTCAGGCCCACAGCTTCTGCTAATTTGTTGATCCTTACACTCTTCTGTTGTAAATGGGACCCTGTATGCGATATTTGAACAATAACATCGGCAAAGTCTAGGTCTTCCAACTTCATATTAAGCAGTGTCCATCTAATACCAGTTCTCTCCTCAGGCCTTCTGACAAGGTGCTTGGGTGCGGGACCGCACAATTTGTTCAAACCCGCACAATAACGCAAAATTCCCAACGCCCCGCAAAATCCTGCACAATACTGAAAGATTTGCTTAAAGATTTAATTAAACCAGGTATCCTATTGATAACCGAGATTCCTAAAAACTTTTTAGGCTATTTCCAGGCTACCTACCTTCCAAAACAATCGAGAAATCGCTTTCCTCGATCGCTCGAGCGGATGTAAAAACGACAAGGCGTTCTTTTGTCACTCTGCGCTGGCCTGGGCACTAGTTTCAGTTCGATCTACTTTTAGTCAACTTCAATAATCGGGTTTTGTTTTTGAGCGTATCGCTTCCTCGTTCAGTTTAATAATATATGCTAGGGAACAAAGAAGAAATACTGAAGGCCGAAAATACCGTGGCGCCGAAATGACTGTCACTGTTTCTGAATTATTTTTGCAAAGGACTGATCGAATTTGCGAATTGACAAAGAAACTGAATCGTTAAACTTCGGTCAGAAGAAACTCATTCAGTTCTGATCTGCATACTAGATTTTAATTTTTCTCATTCACTTGAAAGGCATTTTCATTCAAGAAAATGCAAGTTCTATGATCTACTTGGTAAGTTGTTGAGAAAAACAAACATGCCATCAAACACTGTATCAAATCACATTAAGCACACAATTTGCATACATCTCGGTTTGTGTTTTTGCGGCAAACTTTGAAGAATTTGTGAACCTTTACGGGGAATTATTCACACTACATATTATTAATTAAAGACACCAAAACTGCAGGTATTTTTTTTAATACAGGAACTTGTTTAGATCGGAAATATTTTATACCAAAGTTTTATTTTCGGTTTTATACGCGTGTTATGCATCAGTCAATTCCAGCAGTGCCCATCCCCCGGGCATTAGTCAGGCATTTGCTCAAGTTTTAATCCCGGGGATGGGGCATTTGAAATTTTATCACTGCCCGGGGGTCAGGCATTTGCCTACCCCCGGGATGACCCCGGGGCATTTGACAAGGTGAGAAAAACGTTCCAGTGTAGTCAGTCTGAGGTCGTCCATGATCTTCCATTCCTTTGTTGCTGTTTGCTGATTGATTTCATCGTTTGTTGATTAAGGTGACTCGATCGAAATAAGTGGCGCGCTCTATGCCTCCCTAAAACGTCTAATAACATCGTCATTTCTTACTCGATTGCCTTGAAACTTTTGCACTTTACACACAATTTATCGAGGATTAATACGTATGTCAACAAGTAGATGTACTGTTCGTTAATTTTGCGTGATCTTGCTTTTATTGAACACTACCTTTTTGATAAAATTGCTATTCTAGCAGAACTGAGCGCTACGATTTGGTTTAAACTTCTACAGTCAGCCTATCATAACATCTTACCTTGACCCTTCAAGTTTCCGCAAAATCGTAGGAACAGAAATCCCGGTACAATTTGAACGTCAAAATAACAACCCAAGACGGACTTCAAAGTTTGGACCGCTCCAGCGCTTTCCAAATTTGACTGAAGAGCATAATAACTCCAGATAAAGTAAGTTCAATGTATCGTTATAGTTAGTTCCAAACTGCATTTGGCTATCCGCAACGATGAAAAAGTTTGGGCGGCTATTATAAAGTAAACTCACTTTCTGCACCAAAATATAACAAAGTCGCCAAATTCACGTTTTTCTGAATTATATGAAAACTAACCAGACGAATTGAATAAAACTACCGGACCATGAAACTGAACCTTTTACACATACTTTGCGCTATTTTACTTTGCTGGGGCGGTCTTGGTTTGGACAATATGTTTTTTGAAAGTGATGCACTATTGAAACTCTGTTCTGTATACGGCTTTGTTGTTATCTGAATTCCACAGTAGCGCCATGCAAATTTCCTTTCATTTGATGAGAATTTGAGAAATTTACACATTGGCTAGGGGGGTGCATTGACGGTGTGTGGTCGCTACACGCTTTGGTGGTTTTACCTATTTGTTCTATAATTTCATGATCATGCTAATTGCAAGTAAGGGAACAATTATTATCCTATGAAATCCTATGTTGATATCAGGCGACACACTTTTTTGTATATCTCAAAAGGACGATTTTAACCTTCACTGGCATGACATTATAGACACGCAAAACCACTCAAGCATGTAGCGACCAAACATCGTCAATACACCCCCCTAGCCAATGTGTAAATTCCTCAAATTCTCATCAAATGAAAGGAAATTTGCATAGCACTACTGTGGAATTCAGATAACAACAAAGCCGTTGCGGATAGCCAAATGCGGTTTGGAACTAACTATAACGATGCATCGAGCTTACTTTATCTGGAGTTATTACGCTCTTCAGTCAAATTTGGAAAGCGCTGGAGTGGTCCAAACTTTGAAGTCCGTCTGGGGTTGTTATTTTGACGTTCAAATTGTAACGGGATTTCAGTTCCTGCGATTTTGCGGAAACTTGAAGAGTCAAGGTAAGATGTTATTATAAGCTGATTGTAGAAGTTTAAACCAAATCGTAGCGCTCAGTTTTGTTAGAATAGCAATTTTATTGAAAAAGTAGTGTTCAATAAAAGCAAAATCACACAAAATTAACGAACAGTACATCTACATGTACGTGTTGACATACGTATTAATCCTCGATAAATTGTGTGTAAAATGCGAAAGTTTCAAGGCAATCGAGTGAGAAATGACGATGTTATTAGAGTTTTTAGAGAGGCATAGAGCGCGTTATTTATTTCGATCGAGTCACCTCAAATACTGTATGAAGTGAAATTAATTCTACGTACTATATGGATTTTTAAGCTATCCGAGGTGACCAGTTTAGTAAAAATATTTTATGTTTTTTTCGCCGTTTGTTAAATACAGATCATGCATTTTCAGTTCTTCGAAATTATTTAAGCATTTCTTTTAATATAGCTTATTTAACAAAACACTTAAAAGTTGTGTATGTCAAAATCAAATAAATGAACGTGTTATTGATATTAATAAAGTATCATTTTTTTGAAAACAAATGAACAACGGAAGGGGAGACGCACAATTATAAAATAACCGAAGCGCATTGATAATAATGATGAGTGACACTTTTTTGTTATGATTTATTATTAAAATCTTGAACAGTGTTGCTTTTTAGATGATCCCAGGGGTGGGGCATTTGCCTTCTATTTTGGTCCCACCCCGGGGCATTTGACAGACTTACTTGTCCCCACCCCCGGGAATTTGCCATTTTTTTAAAAAAAAGGCTAATGCCCAGGGGTTGGCCGGGGGGGGGGGGGGGGGGGTGGATGGGCACCCCTGGAATTGACTGATGCATTAATAAAACCCGATCGAGTTTATCATGTCACGCAACGGGATTTTGTTTATACAGACACAGTTTTAGTTTTGAGTCAAACTATGCTTTGGTAAGAAAAAAAAAAGCCACAAATTGGCAACTCCTGGGTATACATGTATATCTATCGCCAAAGAAAGAAATTTAGTTGCATTTTTTGTTTATACAGAATTTCCTCCCTATCGGGTCTGGCTAGAACACTAGAGATTGAATATTTGGTTCGTCACAAGATTACGCAATCCCGCACAATTGACGTTTTTCCCGCACAATTTGCCCCCAAAACCCGCACAATTTTAATTTTTCTCCCGCATCCTGTCAGAAGGCCTGTCTCCTGTTCCGTGCCATTCTTCATAATCCAATCAATAATCAGTATGAATAGAAAGGAGGACATAATACAACCCTGGCGAACACCCGAGATGACAGCAAAGCTTGAGCTGTAATTTTGCACACAGCAGGGAAAATTGTTGTAAAAAAGGGGATGATGTTGATGATCTTTTGAGGTATTCCGTACTGCTGGAGTATTTTCCACAAGCTGGTTCTGTGGATGCTGTCAAAGGCATTCTCAAAATCCAGAAAGTTTACATATGCATAGATAAAAATCCCTTTGCCACTCATTGCACTGCTCCAGAATATTCCGAAGCGTAAATATGTGCTCAGTGGTTCCTCTCCCTGGTCTTAACCCTGCCTGTTCCTTTCCGAGCATTTCATCCACTGCTTTCGTTATGCACATCATGACCACCTTGCAGAATGCCTTGCTAGGTATTGATAGTAATGTAACCCTTTGCCGCTCATTGCACTGCTCCAGAATATTCCGAAGCGTAAATATGTGCTCAGTGGTTCCTCTCCCTGGTCTTAACCCTGCCTGTTCCTTTCCGAGCATTTCATCCACTGCTTTCGTTATGCACATCATGACCACCTTGCAGAATGCCTTGCTAGGTATTGATAGTAATGTAACCCTTTGCCGCTCATTGCACTGCTCCAGAATATTCCGAAGCGTAAATATGTGCTCAGTGGTTCCTCTCCCTGGTCTTAACCCTGCCTGTTCCTTTCCGAGCATTTCATCCACTGCTTTCGTTATGCACATCATGACCACCTTGCAGAATGCCTTGCTAGGTATTGATAGTAATGTAACCCTTTGCCGCTCATTGCACTGCTCCAGAATATTCCGAAGCGTAAATATGTGCTCAGTGGTTCCTCTCCCTGGTCTTAACCCTGCCTGTTCCTTTCCGAGCATTTCATCCACTGCTTTCGTTATGCACATCATGACCACCTTGCAGAATACCTTGCTAGGTATTGATAGTAATGTAACCCTTTGCCGCTCATTGCACTGCTCCAGAATATTCCGAAGCGTAAATATGTGCTCAGTGGTTCCTCTCCCTGGTCTTAACCCTGCCTGTTCCTTTCCGAGCATTTCATCCACTGCTTTCGTTATGCACATCATGACCACCTTGCAGAATGCCTTGCTAGGTATTGATAGTAATGTAACCCTTTGCCGCTCATTGCACTGCTCCAGAATATTCCGAAGCGTAAATATGTGCTCAGTGGTTCCTCTCCCTGGTCTTAACCCTGCCTGTTCCTTTCCGAGCATTTCATCCACTGCTTTCGTTATGCACATCATGACCACCTTGCAGAATACCTTGCTAGGTATTGATAGTAATGTAACCCACCTCCAGTTTAATGTTGCAATCTCCCAGATTCCCTTTTTTTGGTATTTGGACAATGTTCCCCTGTGTCCATTCCCGTGGAAGCTCCTTCTTTTCCCACATGTCAATGAACAAAGGATGGAGAACGTCACTAGCAACTTTAGCAACTTTAGCAACTTTATAAAGCTCTGCCGGAATCGCATCCTGGCCCGGCGCCTTGTTGCTCTTCAGGGCCTTAATGGCATTAAGAATTTCCTGTCGAGTTGGAGCGTCCACCCTCACATCCAGATCTTCTTGGGCTGCATGGTGGAATTCAGGGGGGAGCTCTGGTTCAGGTCAATTCAGCACCTCTGAGAAGTGTTCAGTCCACCTTACATCTTGATCACGCTCACATTTCAGAAGACTCCCTTGCTTATCCTTAACAGGAATTTGTCTACAGCGTTTTTCTCCACATAATTGTTGGGTGATCCTGTGAACAGTTTGCATTTCATTTCTGGAGGCTGCTTTTTTCTGCTGTTTCTGCCAATTCCTCCATGAACCACCTCTTGTCAGCCCTCACACCCTTTTTCACCAATTTGTTTAACTCAGCATATTCTATGCGCAGTCTGTCCCTCTGGCGCTCGGATTTGGTCTGGCTGATCTTGTTCTTCAAGGTCCTCCTCCGCTTGATGCAATCTAAGGTCTCCAAGCTAATCCATTCCTTGTGCTGCCTCTTCTTGATACCAAGTACATTGTTACTAGTTGAATGGTATGCTTCCTTGACATGACTCCATTTCACTTTGACTGACATTTCAGCATCAATGTCAGAAGTCTGTTGGACCTCAAGTATCTGAAATCTATTACGCACCTTAATTGAGAATTCCTTGCTGATTCCAACATCACTCAACAGATGGAGGTTATATCTTGTGGGTCGATTTGTACTCACTGGAGCATTAGGTCTTATTTTCAGTTTCAGCACAGCCTTCACAAGATGATGATTGCTGCCTGCATCTGCCCCCCCCCCCCCCCTGCAAGCACATACATCAAAGAGGGATGATCTGTGCCACTTCTGATTCACCAATACATGGTCAATCTGATTTTCAACTTTTCTGTTTGGTGACACCCATGTGAGCTTGTGAACCGTCTTGTGAGGAAATAAGGTTCCTCCTATGATTAGTCTATTTTCCAAGCAGAAGTTGCTGAGCCACTCCTCATTGTCATTTAAGTCACCACACCTGTGGTTACCCTTGACTTGTTCTCCATTGGTGTTGTTATCCCCCACCTTAGTGTTCATGTCCCCAATAACACACAAGACATCATGGGCTGGTACCTTATCCACCTCTTCTTGTAACCTTCTATAGTAAGCATCCTTGTCTTCGTCATCTGCATCGTTTGTGGGTGCATAGCATTGTATAACTGATAGCTTTGTATGCTTGCCATTGAATCTTGCCCTTTAATATCAATCTTTCATTTACTGGCTGCCACTCTGTCAGTGCTTTCTTCAGGCCCTTTTTCAGGATTAGCGCAACTCCAGCCATACATGTATGTTGGTCATCATCTCCCCCTGAATACCGGATGGTTTCTCCTGTGCCTACCATTAACTGCCGAAACCTGTCCACCTGCATTCACTAACCCCAAGGATATGAAGCTTGTAACTCTGCATTTCTCTGAGGACCTGAGTTGTTCTTGAGGTATCAAACCTCATTTGCACATTCCAGGTGCCAATCCTAAGATGTGTTTTGGCGTCCAAGAGACTCGCTTTCCTAGCAAGGGTTCCCAGTTGGTTTTCACCTGGGCCATTCATACTAGCACCGCAGTGCCTCAAGCCTCCAGGATGACAACGGCTTGTTTTTCCTAGTGAGGTTTCAGTAACATGGTGTTTTGTGCTTAACCCCCAACCTGGAGGGCCAGGGCGCTGTTTAGTCTGGCCTCTCTCCCACAGACCAATTTAGCATGGTTGAACCTACCAGGAGCATATATTAAGCTCCAGCTGACGTAGGTCTAGAAGTCGTAAGGGCACGCAAGCCTCCCCACCACAACAAGGCACAGCACAGAAGAGAAAAATAAGTAATTTCTGCAATGCCTGTCCGGACTCGGCAGACTGACGTCTGAAAATCTAGTGATCAAAATACAGGACAAAATATTTTTGGCCTCTCAAAAGGCATGAGAAGCTCACTATGTCTTGTTACTTTAATCCCACCTGAGGCAGTATTAGTTCTTCCTAATCCATTCATAAGAGGGTAAGATACTATTCCAGAGCATTTTTAATTAATTTATAAAAGCACTAGTAAAAATATGCCATAAGTTATGAACAGCTTTAAATTTCACTGACCTGAAAGGCTAGCTGTTACACTATGTAGCTGGATTAGCCCGGGCAAGTAGAAATGTACATTTCTACAGTCAGCTCAAGTGCAACTAAAAATTTATACCATTTTGCTAGATTGTGATCATGGTGTGCAAAGAGATTGAGATGGGAAAGCTGAAATGTAAAAGGTATTGGCCAGAGAGCAAAGACGAGAAACTCAACTTTGCTGGGTTGGAAATTTCACTAGTGAGTATTACGAACAAAAACACTGTACTGCAAATTTCATAAATCAATTAATACAAAAATAAATTAATTATAGCTACTTTAATACTTTATTATTAAATTTAAATAATTTCCAGTTATTGGGCAAGTTAGAACAACAAACACAGACAAAAGTGGAAAGGTTTTTGTGTTCTTAGGAACCAATCAGGCAGTTGCCATATTAAAGACTTTCTGGCATCTTTGTTGTCATTATGGGTGTACTAAAAATGTATGTACCTAAAAATCGTGATTGAATGATTTCATGGTTCACATCCTTCCCCCTGCCCTGCAAAAGAAAAAAAATTGAAAACAACAACTACAAAAATTATATTATTTTATTAGTTATATTGGAGATTCAATGCACAACTTGCAAGTTTGAAATAAATTATTATACCCTGAGTAAATACATTACTGTCTTCAAACTGAAAATTCTTCTTCATTTTAAGATTTCAGAAGATGACATTGCTGAAGGCTTCATAATGAGAACAATGTTGATGAAATCTGGTCAGGTAGTAAAGATCTTTTCATTCACTAATTTATAATGCACTGTCCATATTAGCGGCGTGTCTGCAAGGCGAGAGTTGACTGTATTTCTTAATTTCAGGAGGAAATGATGGTAACACAGTTACAATACACTGCATGGCCTGATCATGATGTCCCAAAGTCTGCAGAACCTCTCATTGAAATGAACAAAACTCTCAGAGCTTTGCAAGGCAACAGGAAACAGCAAGTTTTAATCCATTGCAGGTCGGTGCCAATTGATAGCTGTTACAGAGGGAGACGGTGTTTCCTGTTATGTAACATCACACCTTGCCACTCCCTTTCATGAGTTATATTGTACATGTGCTGTAAGCTCTGAGACTTTGAATCCATAGATTAAAACCTATGATTGTTAAACATTACCAGCTGAAATGAAAGCATTACTGAGCAGTGCTTTCATATGGTGCTGTTTGAGACTGTGTGCATGAAATCTTGTCATTGACAATGGATGATTAAAAAAACAAATTAATGGATTGCTTTAATAATACGTATAGCTTCTTAATAATTATGTTGTTATTTGTATGCTGTACAAGGCATTCATGTTCTAAGTCTTTGAATAAAATCTGAAAGTGTGGCAATTTAAATGAAAATATAGAGCAGTAATTAGTACAATTTATATAGTGCTGTTATGCTGTACAAGGTGCCTGTCACTAAAGAATCTGTCAACTTGGTGAAGTCTGAAAATGTCATCAGTTTCCTATATTTGATTTTGAGAAAGTTCTCTCAGGAATGAAGGGGTTCAATTAAACTGTAATTGCACTTGCAGTGCGGGATGTGGTAGAACAGGGACAATTTGTGCAGTGGATTTTGCATGGTCTCTTCTAAAGATGCAAGTAAGTGCCCCTCTTTTACTCTCTCTCTCTGCCTCCTTTTTTCTTCCTCTACCTCTATACCTTTCTTCTTCCCTTCCTTCTTCTCTTCCTACAGAATGGTGTACCTTTCTCCCTTCCCTTCTTCCTTCTGTCTTCCTCCCTCCTTTTCTATTTCCCTTCCTTTCTTGCCTCTCTCCTGCTTCCATTTCTTCCTAACTTCCTTTCTTCTTTCGTCCTGCATCCCTCCCTCCTTTTATCTCTCCCTCCCTCCCCTTCTCTGTCTCCCTCTCTCCTTTCATCCTTCCCTTCCTCTTTCCCTCTCTGCCTCCTTTCCTCCCTCCTGTAGCTCACGCCCTCTCTCTTTCCCTTCTTTGTTCCTCATACCCTCTGTCCCTCCCCCCTCTATCTCACCCTCTCTCCCGCCCTTCCCTTCATCCCTCCCTTTCTCTCGCCTTCCCTTCTTCTCTCATCCTCTGTCCCTCCCCCCCCTCTATCTCACCCTCTCTCCCGCCCTTCCCTTCATCCCTCCCTTTCTCTTGCCTTCTGTTCTTCTCTCGTCCTCTGTCCTTCCCCCCCTCTATCTCACCCTCTCTCCCGCCCTTCCCTTCAACCCTACCTTTCTCTCGCCTTCCCTTCTTCTCTCGTCCTCTGTCCCTCCCCCCCTCTATCTCACCCTCTCTTCCGCCCTTCCCTTCATCCCTCCCTTTCTCTCGCCTTCCCTTCTTCTCTCGTCCTCTGTCCTTCCCCCCCCTCTATCTCACCCTCTCTCCCTCCTTCCCTTCATTCCTCACACCTTCTCTCTCTCTTCTCTTAATCCCTTCCTCTCTCCCTCCTTCCCTTCATTCCTCACACCTTCTCTCTCTCTTCTTCTCTTAATCCCTTCCTCTCTCCCTCTTTCCATTCCTCTCTTCCCTCCTTCCTACCTTAAGGAAAATTTGTTCAATATTTACACTCAAATTAAGAAAACCGTGAACACTGAAAAAATTCCTGGAATGTGTGTTTTGACCAATCACACGCGAGACCTTGTAACCGCAGAAAACGAATGGGTTCTCAGTCACGGAATCGAGTTGTTTCGAAAGACGACAAGGTTTTATCTTCACCAGTTTATCTTACAGAAATTGGAAGTGCTATTCCTTTCTATCTGAGAGCCCCACGCACTACGCAAGCGAAAATAGGTTTGAGCGCTTTTGCCGAATAAAACTTTTCGACAAACCGACGCAACGATCAGTGTTTCCGACATTTCAAATACTACCAACTCAAGCGGCAGTTATTTCACCTTGAAGTAAAAACTGCAATGTTCTCTCTCCAAATTCACCCATTGACAGCACAGCTGACTCGATTTATTTAGGCCGAATCATCCGTGCCTTCGAGCTGGGCTTGCATCATATAACGTGTAGTTGCACATTTTGAAAATGACATACTTTCAAATTTAGCGACGGTACACCAGGCTGTTGAAGAATAACGAACGCCGCTTTTGACAGTCCGCGGTCGTTGCTACAATGCAGCCGCAACAAGCCAAAGACCACTCAAACATTTTTCACTCCCGTAGTGCATGTGGCTCTCAGATAAAAAGAAATAACAATTTAAATCCTTGTAAGTTAAGATGAAGGTCTTTCGAAACAAATGGAGAACCAACTCGATTCCGTGACTGAGAAACCCATTTGTTTTCTACGGTTACAAGGTCTCGCATGTGATTGGTCAAAACACAATAAACATTCCAGAAATATTTTCAGTGTTCACGGTTTTCTTCGTTTGAGTGTAAATGTGTTTATTTCTTTGTTTATTTTTGCAGAAGACAAATAATTTTAGTGTATATGATATTGTAGCAAATCTAAGAAGGCAAAGAATGGCCATGGTACAGACCAAGGTAAAACTGTAATTAATTGTTGCCGTTTGAAAGTTGGTACATCATACTTCAATATGTATTACTATTTTGTGCAATCAGACTACAAAGAAAATAATGTCTATATACTGAACATTGTATATTTTAAAATTTTCGAACCAGTTTAATTTTTATTTTCCTTTGTCTCAGATTCATTACCATAATCTAAGACAAACAAAAATTAAAAATGTAACTGGTTTGAAAATTTTCAAACCAAAGAAAATTTGAACCTCAACTGTTAACATCTGCCAGTAGACTATAGCTGGTTATAGTGACATGCACATGTACATATACAGTGTGTGTCAGAATTAAAATTGTCAGTAAGTTATAACTAGCTATTAAAATATAATAATTATTATTATACTTTTAAAATATTATTATATTTATGCGAAATTGTGCACATTCATTCAGGTTTTTTGTGTGTGTAATGTCCATACTTAGATAGAGTACCAACAGTATTTATGCTTCTTTTCCCCAACAGGAACAGTATCAATTAGTTTACAAAGCTGTTGTGCAGCTTGTTAATGAGGAATTAGAACAAGAGAAATTTAAGTTCCATACATACGTAAATGTGAATGTGCCTGGCTCTCCAAAATCGCCACCTGGACATTCAAATTATGAAAACTGTGAGTTTATCAGGAGTGTTGGTCGGTGGAAGCAGAGTGATCTGCAGAATGGATCAGTTCCTAGAGCACCACTCTCTCTGCCATTAGAAGGACCAAAAGAAACAAAAACTGATCGAAGATCATCTTCAGGCAATAAAGCTGCTATTGCACCACCATCTCCTGAGGAAATGACGGCAAAGTCGGGTGCAAAGAAAAACAAAGACTATGTGAATGTTGAATTTGTAAACAAAAACGATTTGGGTAGCAAACTTGCCACTGCATCATCAGAAAATAAACCTGCAATATCAACGAAACCAACACTTCCACCAAGAGACTTAAATAAACCAATTTTGGATTCTAATGCTGTGAATGGAGCAGTTCCATCTCATTCAGCAGGACAGCAAAAGTCTCCAACAGCAGCTGACTATGAGGTCTTACCTAAGGCGGCATCAAGTCCAGCTTTTATCAGTTCTGGGAAAGTTATCGCTGTACCAAACAATAAAGGTTCTGTGAGTGATTATGAGATTCTCCCTCCACCCGCTCATGGTGACAAGAAACAGGCCAGACATGTCCCTGAAGGTATGTGCTGTCTTCAGTGAGTGGACTATTATTTTAGTAGATTTAATGTTATGATGGCCATTATGATAAGATTGGACAATCCCAGAATTTAAAAGACCCTCAGACAAAAACTTGTTTACCTGAGTTTCAAGCCAAGTAGTAGGTGTAATGTTGTGTGTTTAATTACTGGTATTGTAACTGAGACGCTTGGGCAACAGGTGGTCCAGACACACTTGCAGGCCAACCTGGCTTATGTAGCATGGGGTAGCCAGGAGTCACTCCCTTGTGGATGGGATCTTTAGGTTTTTAGGTTCCTTAAGTCATACCCACTTCCCATAATTATACACTGACAACTGAAAGTTTATGCAGGTCTGTCACTAGTGTTTGAAGTAGCTGGTGAAATGGAAAATGTAGCTGGTAAAAACATAGCTCCGTTAGTAATAATGTCCTGATTGTCTATCAAAGTAGGGTGGCTAAAATTTGTAATAGCCGGGAAAAATCCCTTACCCTGGGTTCTTATTGACAGCCCTGTTAAGTTTCTTGATTAAGGAAACGGTATGGTGGCAGAGATAACAGCTCAAACCACTGAACCATTAGTTACAGTGTACACTGTACTAGTGCAGGTCAAGATTAGATTTTCTGGTGTTGTGGACTGGAGATCATTCATTGAAGGGTTGGATATCATCAATAATCAATATTGGGTGACAAGTGCTGCCACCATCTCCTTCACAATAAGTTTCAAATTCTAATTAATAAACTAAACTAACTGATCTAAACTAGAATTCTGAACTGCATCGCTTGCATTAATCATTAAATTATAAATTCCTTGCACTCTAGTATCACGAACTTGGGCTGCCTGTGGTGACTTTGAATGATGTGATTTTAATGTACTTCATGTGTTGGTCAGTTGCCGTTAATTTTAATGACTTTATTATTAATTTAATGAGTGAAAGTGAATAATGAACTTAACAAATAAAATAACTAAATTCAGTTGACTTTTTATTCTTTTAAATTAATTGTACGAACTCGTTTAACATTAAACATGTTCCTAACCTTTCTATGTAAATGTTAACATCTTTTCGTCATAGAAATATTATGTCAGCTCATGCACAAGAAAACAGTAAAATCCGGTGGATGTAAGTTGAGATGAAATTGTATAATGCTACTGAAACATCATTGACTAAAGTACTAATCCTAGCCATTAAAAATGTTAAGTTAGTTTTTGCTTTAAGGATGGTGCCTCCTTTTGTTACTGCGCATACGTTCTGCCCATGTAGGGATATTTGGGTTTATTAAGGAATTTGCCCAGTAATACAACAATATTTTTGCACAGTTTAAGACTATGTGGAAAAAGCAGGTCTTAGCAAGGGCTATCAGAATCCAAAAAGAAAATTGGGGGTAACCACGCATTTTTCAGAGATAATTGAGCCTAAATTTGGAAAGAAATTGCCATACATTCTTTGTATTTTAACACTTTTTTAGAATTATGGATGATTAATTAACTCTGAAAAATGCACGGTTACCCACATTTTTCTTTTTGGATTCTAATAACCCTTGCTAAGATCTACGTTCTCCCCATAGTAATAACCTTTGCAAAAATACATCTGCATTAGGAGGCACCGTTCTTAAATGGCATTTGTTAGGGCATAAGATACGCTTTTAGTTTTAGTGTACTTATTTTGTATTGTTCAAATTTTGGATTTAATTGATCATTTGTTCCAACTGGGCTCTGTTAATTTGTCTGACGTACTGAGGTCTGTTAAATCTTCTGCTGTAGTTTTTGTAACTGATCATGTGTTTGATGTTGATTAATTGATCTTCTGTTCTAATCACGTCTTCATATCACTTGATCTTCTAATGTAGATACCAAGTCTATTTTTATCGATCATTTGTTCTATTCAAGTCTGTTAAATGTACTGTTTGTTCTAATTAGGTCCGTTCTATTTTTCTTCCATTAATTGTCTTTAGTATATGTGATCTGTTAACTTAATTCCTTTTATAAATGTTAAAAGTAAATCCTTGAACAAGTTTTAAAGAGGACCTTTTTTGTTTTATTGGGTTTGTTGATTGATCATTTGTTCTATCAGACCTGTTAATTGGTCGTTAGTTCTATCAGGTCTGTTAATTGATCATTTGTTCTGTTGAGTCTGTAAAAAAAATCATTTGCGCTGTTAGGTCTGTTAATTGGTCATTCTGTTAATTGATAATTTGTTCTATCAAGTCTGTTAATTGATTGTTTGTTCTATCAGGTCTGTTAATTGATCATTTGTTCTATCAGGTCTGTTAATTGGTCGTTCTGTAATTTGATCATTTGCTCTGTTAGGTCTGTTAATTGATCATTTGTTCTGTTGGATCTGTAAATTGATCATTTGTTCTGTTGGATCTGTAAATTGATCATTTGTTCTATCAGGTCTGTTAATTGATCTTGGAGATGATGTGCCTCCTTTGCCCGACAAACGGCACTCGTTAGGGTCATCCAGATATGAAAGTGTTGAAGGTAATTAAAACCTTATTATTAAAATGATTTAAGAATTGCACAGAGAGTCCCAAAAGAAATTTACTCTGCAGGATAAATAGAAGTATTAACACTGATTATTAGAAACATTTGGCTAAGATAATCATGGAGATAAAATTAGTAAAAATAATTTAAAGCTTTGCAAATGCGCACACTTAAGCCTACATGTACATGTAAGAACTTGTAAGTAAACATTAATAATTAAATACTAAAAGGTTTTGTTTGTTTATGTTTTAATTTTTTAACTCCAAATTAAAGGTGTTTATTATAGATAACGGATACCAAAATTTACCTACGTCAGATGGACAAATGTCTTAAACATCAGTGACTAGCACTTTACAGCACTGTTTTGTCAGACATACGTCTTTTTTAGAAAGGTGTAAAATTCGTTACCTCGCGTTAGATCCGTTTTCTGGGGTACAGTTCTCTCACATTAAAGTGATAAATGTGATTTTAGGAGATTTTAAAAGGAACCCCTGATACTGGTATCACGTTCCTACTTGTATCTTCTTGGCGTCGTTTAAATTCATTTTCACCACCGACCTTTATGTAGTTCTGTCATACTTTGTTCTTCCAGCTTGAGTACTCTTAACTAGAAGGTAGGAGGACAAAATATCCTCGTCTGGATTAATTCTCAATTCGTTTCAATTTTCCTAAACTATATGTGGAAAATTGAGAATCACCTCGTTTTAACTTAGTCTGTGAAATGTGTTTTGTGTCTTCACTCAACCCCCCCCCCCCCCTCACTCACCACACACACACACCAACCCATATGGTTGCAGGGGCGAGGGGTGAACTGATGGCTGTCATTTCAGAATATCCATAACCCTCATTTTGTTTTTTATCTTCAGTCAAACCATTATCTCCACCTGGGGTTAGCTCTCAAAGGTCATCTAGTTCATCAAATGTGCTGGATGATATGTTCCTATTAGGAGGTGGGGGTTTACAGCACCAGGCAACGGGGCTGGAAAACACAAAGAAGGTTGCCGACAGCAAGGGTTTCCATACTGTACCAAACAGGCTGAAACCAACACCTGGTCCTAAGCGCTGCCCTGTGACACCAGACTTGTTTGAAGACCCCCGTGCGAGTGTAGGGGGTGGATTCAAAGGGATGACCTCACCTACAGAAGCATATGGGCAATACAGCTTGGTTGGAGCCATTAGTCCCCCATCACCACCTAAAGTGTCACTGACCCCTGTGGCACAATCTAACCCAGGTGCAGGGCTTCAGATGACAACACCACGTGAAAAAGGGCAACATCCGTCACCACCCAGAAAGCAAGCTGACAAACCGTCGAAGGCACGGTCACCAGTTGGGGCTTACAGTTTGGTGGGAATCCCAGAAACCGGAAGCCAAATGCCAGTTGTAGTAGGAACTGTACCTGGGAAGCTAAATACTGCTGCCCCTGTGGAAGTAAAAGCAAAGCCTGTTGTCCCTGTGGACATCAAAGGTAAACCTGGCGTTCCTGTGGACGTTAAAAGTAAACCTGGCATCCCTGTGGAAGTTAAAGGTAAACCAACTGCAGAACCCTCATATGAGTTAGTGGGACAATGGCAACAACCCGTGAGAAAAGTATCTCCTCCGACCCCATCTACAGACAATCCAAAAAGCGCTGGAATTCGTAATGTAGAGGCCAACAAAGACGTGAAAGGAGAGCTTCAGGGTTCCCCACACTTTCGACCTAAAGTGATCAAAGAAAAAGGAAGCGATAAAAGTGATGTTATCCCTGGCATCTTTCTTAGAGGCCAGGGTGATGGAGAGGTTGCTTCTGGTGTGACAGTTATTGGAACAGGTAACACAAACAAAACAGAGCCAGGTTTCTTGTCTTGATGATTGTCATGACTTGCATTGTTCACTTCTTCCATCTTGGTAATTGCATAAATTATTGCAAATATTTATGACAATGTATATACAAAAGAAATCATAGATTTTATTTAAAAACCGTGTGGGGATGAAAAAAAAGTACAACAGCAACAGACCGACACGGTGAAGGAGCACCTAAAGTATAAAGCAGCTGTAGGCTGCAACGATACATTTTCCCACGATACGATACATATCTCGATACAAGGGCCACGATACGAACATTACTGCGCGCGACGAAACTAGTTACCAACAACTTACACTTGACTATTTTCAAAAAAATAGTTTCCATAATAATAAATTTAACACAGTAATAACACAACATCAAATCGCCTTACAAGGGCTAAAATGTAGAGCTTGGGTAAAGAATATGAAAGACAGTGATTTCCCAAATTTGTTGATGTGCATATTCTATTGTATCGTAATATCGCGATATCTTATTTAAATATCGATATCCGTATCGTTGGAAAAAATATCGTGGTTCACTGATGCATCGGTATATCGTTGCAGCCCTAATTAGACCTGTAGTTTCTTTGAGGAATCAAAATAGCGACTCATCAACTCATAGTTGCGAATATCTGTACACAAATTTAAGATTCGTAAATTTTTAACACCGTAATTGCTACAACAAGTAATTAATTCTACAGAGTCTCCAGTTCTTTCCACCTTCCGTCTAATTTGCAGTAGCGTATATATAGACATGTATAGAACCCATTTGTCTTGCTACTGTGCTGCTCTGTCATGTTAGTGGGCCGAAATAATTATGGGCATACGCGTCAGGGAAAGTTCTGAATGGATGTTTAAATATTAAACAATTATTCAATTAAATTGAGTCCTGTAGCAGCTCACAGGAAACAAAGCTCCTAGGCTGATTTGGCTTGATTTGATTTAAGGTCATTTACGTGCGAGAAGGAATGGAATATTTGTTTCATAATATGCAAATAACTGAGAGATAAATAAAGGAAACAAACAAGAGAAAAGCGTAATTTCCTAATTGTTTTTAAACATGGGCTGTCAACTGGTATATTGCATCTTGTGCCTCGAGCAGCGAACCAGTCGAAGTGCCTAAATTTGCAATATCCTCTTGTGAGTATATTATATACCCAACTACAATATCTTCTTGTGCGTATATTTATAACCCCAACTGCAATATCCCAATCTGGTGAGTCATTATAAACCCCAATATATCCCTTTCCAGAGTGACGACATCATACTCTCTTGTATAACTAACTGGAACTTGGAGTTAAACCATACCAATTGCCTGCTCGAAAAAATTAAAACAGTTTTGATGTTACCTTCTTTCAGATGTTTATGCAGCAGTTGGTCCGAGAGAGCTGAGAGGCAGCAGCAGTCCTAATATAAACTCGCGTTCATCACCAAAGCTGCGTAATCAAACCTCATCCAGCAGTCTGGTAAGCTCGTTTGTCTGCTTTAACTTTACACTGTCACATGTACGGGAAAAGAGTGCATCCGGGTATCCACCACCGATTGAGGAGAAAGTTGAATAAACAACGCCTTGCAGTGTTTTCAGTTTTGTTTGGGACGACATTCGAGGTGTTAGTTACTCTGAAGAAACAGTATCTCGAGTGAATAAATATCTCTTCAAACAAAACACAAAACAGAAATATAATTACCAAACACTATGCTAGTGAATGACGATTTTCTCTGCTGACGCGCAAACAAGAAAACACAGTTTAAGAGTTATTACTCTTTCCTTACACATTGGTGATAGCTGATGAAGTGATTCTTGATTGCATCCTGCGTGCTTTGTTTAAGCTGCAAACCTAAATACCTTCAATTTGTTTTGGCCGATAGTCCACGCTAAATAGGTCGAAAACGGATACTTCTCGTGAACTCAGTTTCCACTGCTCTCAATTTAGTGCCGAGTGTTAAGCCAGTAGTACGATGTGTTGGGACAATACTCGAGGTGTTCGATATCCTAATGAAAGAGGGTTGTCCAATACTCCGACAAATTTATGCATGGCATTGTATTGTATTCACTTCACATAACAATACTGGACAAAAGCATAACAATAAAGAATGAAGCAAAACAATAAGAAATTTAACAATGCTATGCATAAATTTGTCGGAGTATTGGACAAGTATGTAATGAAACCGTATGTCGACTGAGTGAGGAATATCTTCTCAATAGGAATATCTTAACAAGCCGTTCAATGACCATAACACGAAATTCTTATCACAAAAAACTATGCTAGTTAATGCTTGGATCCAAACCTTTGCTACAAACATTAAAAACTATTGGAACGTAAAAACGCTCTTTCCTCCCACATTGTTCTTGATTTCTTGATCGCATTTTTGTTTGAAAATGCAACTTAAAATTTCTTTTCGCCTGTAGTCTACACTAAAAAGGTAAAAAACGGATGCTTTAAACGAAGTGAGCGTACAGTGTGACTACAAACAAACAAGGGGGTTAGTTTCTAAAGAAACGGTGGGGACGTGAAACAAAACTTTCGATTTATCTACCGAGTTGATTAGGTAAATTGGCCACCGTAAAGAGATTGAAAGCTGACGTTTCGAGCGTTAGCCCTTCGTCAGAGCGAACCGATTCGCTCTGACGAATCAACTCAGTTGATAAATCCAAAACTTCGTGGTACAGTGTGACTAGTTTGGATTTTATTCCCTTGCGAGCCTTAAAACTGTTTTCGCTTTTAGCCCTTACTGAAAAGGTCGAAAACGCATATTTATAGTGAAATCAGTTTTTGTGGATACTTTACATGGTATCCAGTCAGCAGTAAGTTGTGACTAGCTTTGATTTAACCTCGTTTCCAGAGCTGTGCATCCACATCTAGTGATGACTTAGAAGAGGATGCCCCTCCGATTCCTGTGAAGACGAACGAATCGTTTCGTGTTCCAGGTAGGAAAATAAATAAAACTGAAGCGGTGAGTTGTAGACGGACGTAACTGCTAACGTCAGCCGTTAAAGTAGTGCCATTGACTGGAGTGAACGTTGGACGTTCAGTTTTATGCAACTTGTCCCCAGAAATGGACCTTTTTTCACAAATGGTGTGATTACAAAATAACAGATTTAATCTGTTTACCTCCATGAATTCCCAAAATCAAAACTCAACAACAATGCCAAATTTGTATTGGGTAAAATACTGAAATACGATAACCCCACAATAAAGTACTCATGAAGAAATTCCGTTCAAATGGGCACAGTTTAGGATACCATCCGCAATGACTAAATCACATTTATTTATTATTTTCCCAACCTCGGTAATGGATTTCTAGCTTTCCCATTGGTTCACTGTGCACAGCTTATCAGCGAATAACTATACTTTACACAGAGTGTCAAATGCCGCGGCGTTTAAATGTTTTCGCCCCGAATCAAAAGTTTTGTCCAAAAACGTGACAAAAGAAATTCAGCAACGACTGATGAGGGTAAGAATTTAACAAAACAATTATTCCACTTGCGGGTGTTTTATTATTAATACTATTTTATTTATTTATTTATTTTTTTCTTCGTCTTTTCTTTCTCGGAGAAATTAGCTATACAGCTACCCTTGTAAATCCGAGGTGAAATAAAGGTGATGTTTTTGTTGTTTGTTGTTGTTTACTAGGTGATAATAAACAAACAAGACGCATTATTTATCACCTCACCTTCAACGCCCGCAATTGCGTAATTGTTTATTTATTGGTAGCGGGAGACTGTGAAAGGGCTAATGGCTCAGTCAGTGGGAATAGGACAGACATTTGTATTATATTAACGTTATTATTTTATTTTCCTCTTGCCACAGGCGAGGAACCTCACGAAAGTGTCCAGCATTCTAGTAAGGGCACGATGGAACGCGGCTTTGCCGGCTTCAAGAAGATGATAAAAACTGGAAAGGTTACCCACCTAACTTTACTTACTTGTAAATTCTGCGTTTACACTAGGCCGATGCATGTCTAGTCTGATCACAAATCGATCGTGTTTCGCCACGAAAAGTGTTCACATCGGGCGGTGCGTTCTGCGAGTCATGATCGAAACATGTCTGCTCTGAACATGAATGGAAGTACCTCACGAGGTAGTTTCGATCAAAGGTAGACGAAACACGTTAATGTCGGCCACCGAAGGACGGCCGAGTGAAAGCGAGTGCCCGAGGTGAGATTTAAACCACAAATGAATGCAACAGCAGGTTTCATTTCATATGTAATCATAATGATTTAATACAAGCTCAGTAAAACGGTATAATTAATAGAACCAGGCATGAAACATGTTTAAAACGGACACCTAGTGTGAACAATGGAATTCAAGAATGTTTGGGGGAAACGTGTTTCGGTGTAAGTGTAAACGCCGCGTTATTCACGTGACTTACTAGTGAGGGAGGGGGACTTTTGCAAAGAACCGTTCGATTTTCTATCGTGGAAACTATAGTACGGTAGTACGAAAGTTTCTTTGCACTTAGTCCCCAAACCACCCGTTCTGTTGTTGTTGTTGTTGTTTTTCCTTTTTTTTTCTGTAGAATCTTTTTCTCTAAATTAAAAATAGGTGAGCAAAGTTGCGATATTCTGAGGGAACAAATCTTCTGTAAGAGCATCCTTGTTTTTTTTTTGTTTTGTTTTGTTTTTTTGTTTTGTGTCTTTTGTTTTTGTTTTTTTGAAAACACGGTGGCTTTAGCCAAAACTTACTGTGTACATCATTTTTTACGTCGAGTATTAATTTATGGCACCCAGTAACGGGCTGTGAACGCTCGTGATCGCCCAAACGATATTGAATCTTTTAGTGTGTTGCAACACCTTTGTTCGGAGGGCAGAGGTATTGTCGTCCATTAATCACCGTAATGATTCGATTTAGCGCCCCTCCTTCCAGTGATCCTCCCCCGTATTTCTAATAAGCACTTGCCTTTGAGTGTGGTTTTGTTTATGAGCGCCCCCATTGCGAAAGTGACTGAAGATATTGACATAAAATAGAGTGATTAGACAAGTGAATTAATAATAATAATAATAATAATAATAATTCATATAGCGCCTATCCAATTCTACTCTAGGCGCTTCGCAGAAAGGTTAAGAATAAATTAAAAAGCTAAATTAATCAGTAAAGGTTTTTTGAAACAATTGACAATAAAAACTAACGGTAAAAATTCACGACGTTTCGACCGCTCTTCGGTCATTATCAAGCGAAATGTTTAGAATATGAATTTGCATAGATATATAAAGTGACAAAGGGGTAAAAATATGTAAGGAAAATCTGTGAAGTAAAAATATGTAAAAGTGGCTAAAAGTATGTGTAAAAAGAATTTGCTAAACCAATAAAAGCATGAAAAAACATCAAAGCCACTGAACAACCATCAAAGCCACTGAACAACCCGTTCCGTCACCAACGGAGAACAATAGTCCAGAGCCCGTTCGTGTTGTTCTACCGTTCAAAGACCAAGCCTCAGCTATTCTTCGCACCCAACTGAAAGACCTTAGCCAGAAAATTAACACCACCATCCAACCCGTTTTCGTCAGCCACAAAATTGAGCGAGACCTGAAATTACGTGAAGTCAAGCCGCCGGTCGTAAACCAACAGTGCCTAATTTACCTTTTTTGAATGTGACCTGTGCGATGCAGTTTATGTTGGTTTTACGTGCCGGCACTTGCATCAACGCGTCGAGGAGCACAAGAACGTGTCGTCGTCTATTGGCAAGCATTTTCGCTGGGAACATTCTCTGGCCCCTAAGGATCTTAACAAGAATTTTAAAATTCTAAAGAAATGTAAAAACAAATTTGACTGCCTCATTTACGAAATGTTTTTTATCCATGAACTGAGACCAAGTCTCAATGAACAGACCAACTCAATTCGTGCGAAGGTTTTTAAATAATTAGTCTTTATATAGTAAGTTTTTTTGCATGCTTTTATTGTTTTAACAAATTCTTTTTACACATACTTTTAGCTACTTTTACATATTTTTACTTCATACATTTTCCTTACATATTTTTGCCCCTTTGTCACTTTATATATCTATGCAAATTCATATTCTCAACATTTTGCTTGATAATGACCGAAGAGCGGTCGAAACGTCGTGAATTTTTACCGTTAGTTTTTATTGTCAATAGCTAAATTAATGTCTAAACAAAAATTAACCCTACTAGGAATGATAAGCTTTTTTAAGAAGATAGGTCTTAAGTTTAGATTTAAAAATACTCAAATTGTCACATGAACGGATGTTGTCAGGTAAGCTGTTCCAAAGGTCAGGAGCAGAAACAGCGAAGGCTCTACACCCATAAGACTTCAGTTTAAAGTTAACAGGATTCAGGATTGAGGATTCAGGATTGTCTTCTTTCTTGTCTGAAAGTAATGTTGAAGATATTGACTTGGAATAGGCAAACGAATGCTAATGTGATTATGCGAACGCTTGTCATTACAGTTGTTACGTTACAGTTGTTATTGTTCATTTAATTGCTTTTTCACCCTCTGATGTTTATGTCAAAAAACAAGTAAGCACTTCATCCCTAATAAGTGCATCTTCTCCAATAAGTGTACCCCCTCTCCCCCCCCCCCCTTCTTGAGCCAGCAAAAGTAAAGTAGAACCCCGGAAGCTGAAACGAATGATTACTGCTGCATCCTTCGAAGTCTCTGAATGACGATTCTGCAATGATATTTCCCGATATCTTGGTTTTGCAGGGTTCACTTCCAAAGTTTATTTCGGATGTCTCATTACCGCATGTCAGTCTGCCCAGAAGTAACAGTTCAGGGAGTGGCGGTAAGCAGAGTTTTC
Organism: Siderastrea radians; assembly: GCA_964017195.1. Lineage (NCBI taxonomy): Eukaryota > Metazoa > Cnidaria > Anthozoa > Scleractinia > Rhizangiidae > Siderastrea > Siderastrea radians. The sequence goes on along the minus strand of OZ024899.1, from coordinate 1,422,011 downwards.
AATGGAGATTATGAGGAACATATCATGACCATAATAATAATGATGATGATGATGATGATCATAATAATAATAATAATAATAATAATAATAATAATAATAATAATAATAATAATAAACGCATTTTGTACAGCCTCTGCTGGTGCAACTGGTCCAAGCAGTGATTGCAGCAACTTAACAGAAGTTGCACCAAAAAAAGAAAACTTTTAAAATGTTGAAACCGGTGAATTGCTCTTATTAACTGGACTATTAGATTTTCATGGTTGAAATTTTAATATGTTATTATAATTTTAAAGTTCGTATTTTTCCAATACATGATAAGTGAAAGTCAACGGTGAATGAACAGTGGAGAAGGAAAAATTTATCAGAAGCTTTTGCTGTTCACTACTCTCTCATTAAAAGTTTTAATTTTTTATTTTCCTTTTTCTCAGTGACCACACGATCAGACGCCGACTTGGGTAGGTAACATGCTAGTTGCCTCTCGTTTTGTTCAGAAGCTAAAAAAATGTTTTCTTTAATGGATAAAATTTGTCAAAATCGTAAACTCTTTCACTCCTTCGAAAAATGTTCCTTACCAGATCAATCTGTATGCTATCGATATACCAATATTATAAAGAATAATCAGTGTGTTTCGAACTATTTTGTAGATCACATCAACAAAAAAAAAATAATAAATAAATAAATAAATAAATAAATCCATAGAAATTGGTTTCAAACATTATATGTAAAGAAAAAGTTCAAAGAAGACGTTACCTTAATGTTATTATGTATACTTATTTACTATTTAAGCAGTATACCTCACATTTCTATGGATTATTGGCTCAATAAACCACGCGGGATGTTCGAAGAACACGAGAAGAGACTCTAAGTCACGAGCCGAAGGCGAATGATTTACAAGCTTTTCGAGTGTTGTTCCAACATCCCAAGTGGTTTATTGAGCCAATAAACCATAGAAATGTGTGACGTATTGCTTTTGTATACAGGAAGTATTGACAAATCACAGTGCGCGCATTATCTTCAGTTATTGTATAAAGCTTATTGTGCAGCTCCTGGTACATAGATAAATGTGACGAATCTCTTAAACCATAAATGTGTTAAGAAAAAACGTTGTAGGGGTTGTCAACCATTTCATCTAGGGTGTCTAGAAATGAATATATATGTAGGATTGACGTACTTGTACAATTTCTTCTTACAGGTTACAAGAAACGCGTTACCTCCCCGAAAGGTCCTCGCTCGTGTCCTAAACACTGGCCGAGTTTCGCTCAGTTTGGCTTGTGATATCACATTGTAAACTTGAAAAAAACTTTTATTTTTTAATATTCTTTGGCTTTTTTATATATATAATTTTTTAACGTGTAGTAATTGTCAATATTTTGTCTTGCTTTTTAGCTAGACAGCTTCACAAGGAAAACAATCTCTTAAAGGGAAATATAATAGGTGTTAAACACCGATAATTGGGACCTTAAACAACCTTGACGGCGATGGAAGCGAAAGCGCCGCTAAACAAATTATTTTTATCTTAGCAAAACAATAACTCTGCAGGTGTACATGCGTTACACAACTTGGTGCATTGCCTCTGCAGAACAGTTACGTGAAATCAACAAATTCTGACGGGGAACGTAACCACGTGACCACAAGAAGGATGAATTTTTCTTTCTCCATCTGACCGTGTATGCCATCCGTACGAATTCAGCTCCAGGATAGTTTGGCCACACGAGACAAATTAGACACATTGGACTTTTTTCTTGGCGTTAGCGTCGTGGTTCGTGCGTGTTTGCTTAAGGTCCTTTCTTACTAGTGTTTAGAAGATTTGCAACTCCTTATGTAACCTCCTTGATTTCATACGAATTCAGGAGCCTTTTGCTCTCGTTAGTACTTAGGTTCGCTTAGGTTAGTTAGAACTTGTTCTGTATACGTAGCGATTCGTTCACAAATTCGCGATAACTCACCCAACGTACACAGAGGGTCATTTCAATAAAAGTGCAAAGAGGCGAGGGGGGCAAGTGGTAGTCACTTTTTGAGTTGGAGGAGGGATCAGTGCCTTTGAAACTGTACGGTATATGACAAAGAAATGTACATTATCATTTTCATGCCAAGCCCCAATATCAATATGCATATTCTCGTCAGTTTTCTCCAAATATTTCTTTTGCTACTAGTTGGGAGAATTTAAAAACATCAAGATCTTTTTCTTTATTTTCATGACTTGTATGTTTGAAACATCCTGTGAAGCCATTTTTTCCCAAACAAGTGGTGATATTTCAACAAATAGTGATATTGGGTAAAAATGTATTAGCTTCTGGATAACCATAGGAACAATGTGAATATTCTGACTGTATAATTCTTGACAATTACGATATGTAAACTAGAAGATGGGGGGGAGGGGGGGGGGGGGGCTAGAGAAGAGCAACCCAACAATTGTGTTCTTTATATCCATCTCATCTTGAATTAAAAGCTACATTTTCACCTGAAGAGCAAAGCTCGTGATTGCCGGAGGGAAGTAAAGTTTTTTGTAATTTTGTAGGGACAGTGGTTGCGATTGCTTCAATTGGACAATTGTTTGATTACCACTGCAAACCAACAAATGGAATATTCAGAGATTCATTGACTAGTCCCATTTGGAGAATTCTTAACTGTGATATTTATGATTGACATGCCTGTAGTAATAAAAAGGTATGCAAAAGAGCATTCATTAAATGACAAGTATACATATTGAGAAAATTGCATCTTTGTTTTTTGAGGCAAGATGACAAAATAAGTCACGCCTGTCAATAGATCTTTAGTTTAAATAGTATTTTTTTATTGATTTTTTTCTGCATTGCATGACTCGTTTATATCAGTAGTAATAAAAAATTAAACGTAGATTGTTTTCATCGCTGTGCTTATTCCGATCTGAAGAGAGAACTTGACCCTTTTACTCAACGTGTGATGTGCTCCTAAGATCCAAGAGTGTGAAAGATACCGAGCAGTACTTTTCTGTGGTGTTGTTTATTATGTTGTGCAAGGTGGTTCTAGCTTTTAGTCTGTGGGTGAAATCCTTAAGTGAGACCATTCGAGCAAAAGCTGTAGTGCTCACGACCGGTTGAACAATATTTTACCAAACGTGGGGCTTTACCTCGGTGTAAGAACCTGTGAATCTCACGGATGACGTAAAACAAAGGAAACAAAAACATTTTAAACAATACCGTACACCGAAACAAAAGCTAACAAACAAAGAAAATCTTGTCAGGTTCTTACACCGAGGTAAACCCAAACGTGGAGCGTCCTGGAATTTTATTTTCCAGGACCCTGGAAAATCAATGCAAGTCCTGGAAATCTATCACTCTTGTATTAAAGTTTTCTTTGAAAACGATTTTCTGCAGTATAATTTTTGGATTTCTATTTCGTAAGGGTTCATTGCTTCCATTACTGTGCATTTGAGAATCCTGGTAAAATGTATCTGAGTCCTGAAAAGGTCCTGGAACATTGTTTCGGAAATAGGGTATAAGAAACCAGGAAACCGAAAAGCTAAATTTGCCTCGGAGAATTTGGTCTTAAAGCACTAACCAATTGTTAGGTTTGAACGGCATAGGGACTGGTTTCTATTGGTATTCATGATTATGTCATTTCAAGACGCAAAGCTAGTCCACCGGACTTGGCGCATTATGTTTTAGTTACTTCACCTCGGAAAAGTTCCGGAAAGTTTGCTCCAAAACACAGGCCAGGCCCAGGTCCACAGGCCGACAATACTTCGAAAAGCGAGCTCCTTCTCCGAATTTTACAAGCCCTTTAAGCTCTAAAGCTTGCAATTAGAATATGGTGTCAATAAAAAGAAAAAATAAAAGTAAAGCAGAATATTCCGTGTATTGATGCTGTATTCGCTGTTTAAGTAGAGCAAGATAGCACAGGTGGGATGTTTCGTTAGACAAGGCCCGTTTTGGCAAATATTCGACGAAGCCAAACTCGTTCCCAGGACCCTTTCTCTTTGTACCTCGAGAGCATAAAAGTGAGTGGGAAACGACTTGTGATGATGCATGTGCACTAAAGTGTTACATCATGTTGCCTAGCAACCATTTTCATTTGTGGGGCGTGAGCGTTTGAGGACGGCGCAAAAATTTACAATACAGATTTTTTCCCGTACTTTTGATACAATCAGATTAGTTTCTCTTTTCAGAAATGCCAAAAATTGTGGGGGTCAGAGATGAAGCGTGTGGAAAAAAACCAGGAGCCCATAGGTCGACAAATTAAAAGCCTCAACGGCTATTATTTTAAAACATTTACTAGAGACCAACTTTCTAAGTCAACTTTTCTTTAAGAGAGTCTATTGAGTAAATAATTTCAACCGCTGTGCTGACAATTTACATAAAAGGCTAGTGCTAGCCTATTTTTTTATGGGGGGGAGGGGACTGAAGAAATGGAAAATTTAGGATTAAAACGTACTTCACGGCATTAAGTTTGTAAGAACGCAAAAATATGAATTCAGCTTCGCTCAACAAGTGTATTTTATTTTTATTCTCCATGCATCTTTCATTCTTCCAATCGCACCCTGGCTACGTCCTGCTTACGTGGCATTTCAGCTGCGGCTTGAATACAACGATCTGTGCTCTCAGTTTATTTTGTACAAAATTATGCGTATATATAAAAAAAAAAATAAATAAAAACTGGTAGCAAAGCAAACACATCAAAACTGTATCACGGAATTCAACATTGAAGTCACGTGCACATAAGTACATTTGTATCGGTAAGCTGTAAAATGTGGCACTAAAGAAATATTTTATTCATTACTACCCTTCGCACACCGCGCAAAAAGCGCAAGTAATAACACAACGACAATCAAGGAGTGTGACTCGTGCTGGGTGCCTGACGGACAGCATGAACCAGCGCTTTATTAAACAAAATTATGAAGAGTGTAAGTATTTACAATAAATCATGTGATAACATAAGCGGAATAACACCGCAGCTGGCTGATGCACAAGGTAAAACGAAGGAAAAACCCGAACAATTACAATGATCTTAAACAAATGATAAATATAACGAAATACATTTAATACTTAAGATCAATACGAATACACGTACAGAACTATAGAAAATGAAATTAAAGACAGTGCAAGTGCAGTTACATGAATAAAAAGCATAACGAAAAAAAAATTAAAGCTAGGAAAAACCTATAAAAGGAAACTGACAAGCTTTGATACGCCGCCCGGTACTAAAACCCGGAGTAAAAACCCCGTTGGGATAAAAAGGCCCGGGAACGTACTCTTCGATCGAATGCAGCGTATAGAGCTCCGAGGGTTAGAGCTTTAGACTAAATTCATAATTTTAAGTTTGGTTCCACCTGGCGACTGTCCAAAAGGCGAGATAGCCAAAAAATGCCAACACCTCGATATTTATATAAGCATACCGTCAAACGTAGTTACGTAATCTTAAGTGTCAAAATAATTAAGGACAAAAGGTTATCACAAACGTGATGAAAATGCTACGAACCGTAATGAAAACGCTTTCCAACTACACGCTGTTACGTTGGAAAGCATTTATTCTTTTTTATTTACACTCTGCGAGGCCCTATTTGAAACTTTTAGAATAACAGCAACAAAGTGTCCATATTGTTTCATTATGCCCAAAGAAATTAAAGCAATCAGCGGCATTCGCGAAACACATAGAAGGAGCCTGGGAATATACCACAATACACCGAACTGGAACAGGAATGGTACCGGAGTGATCCAGAGCGACACCAGCAAGAACCGAAATGTACCGGAATGACGCTCGAGTGAACTCCAATGGTAACACCGGAATGAACCAAAATGTACCAAAATAAATGTGCTGGAATGAATCAAACGGAATGACACTAGAATGTGCCGGAATTTACTGGATCATTCCACTTTATTTTGGTTTATTTCGGATCATATGGAAAACACGTTTTAACTACAAAATCATCTATGACTGGTCATTAAAGCCAACATTGATATATGTATAAGGCCGAGCCTCCGGCGGTGTTCCTCCAATCATATTCTTTATATTCAGTTCCTGATAATCACGGTTGCTGGAACCAACGCCGGAGTTTCCATGAGTGTGCTGCACGTCTGGTATTTCTGCATAATCAGGGTCATTTTGTGAACTCCTGTCTGAGCCACTCTCCTCTTGGATCGGTTGTACATAATTTAATTCGAATGCTAGGTTTGGCTGACTGAACCTGCGTGTTTTGACACCGGCGACTGGTTCATCAGGAACACGAAAAAACCTACACGAAAAACAAAAAAAAATTGCATTTGAATTTTCTTTTCCTCACATGGATAGCAGCTAATTAAACCCAAGGTAACTTCACTTGACTCATTCCCTCTTAAAATCAAACCTTGGACCTTTATTTGTAAACCATATTGAGCATTTCTCTCTGTAATGCTGTTTACTGTGACTATGCCGCGTAATGTGACTTTTACATCCACCGTCTATCTTAACATGAAATTTTTACATGTAAAAATTTATATTCAGACTTAATGTCAGACGAAAATGTCAAGTGTCAAGTGATGTCCTCGTTTAAATCCTAAATGGAATTTACAGGACTGCGTGCGTACATATTTGCTCTCTCTTTTTGTCAGAAACTATAATCAGTCTCTGTTCAGTCAGTCAATCAATCATCCATCCATCCATCCATCCATCCATCCATCAACCAATCAATCACCCAATCAATCAATTAATCACTAATTTAACCTTCAAATCATCTCTGGTTATCCGTATCATGATTTTATAATATTCATGAAATAACGTACTTGGAGTAGAGGAGCAGAATTCCTCCAACAATGACAACGACTGCGATGACTACAATTGGTAAGATGATTTTGAGATGGCCACTCTCTCCTTCTTGTTCGTCTGGTTCTTCTGTTGATAAATAATCAAAATAAAACACACACATCAATTCAAGTTATCATAACCATCAATCCAGTTAAAAACAAATCTGCTTTTAGTCCTTCGTAGAGTTACTCCAAACATGTTTCTCTAAGGGGCCGTTTACATGAGACAGGGTGTCCCTAGCTAGTAGGGTTACCCTAGATAGTGTTAGGTAGTAGAGTTTCCCTTCTCCTTTGTATTACGCAGTTCGTTAAATACATGCGAGAGAGGGTGCCCTAGGGGGCAGGGTTTCCCTATCTTGAAGGTGGGGAAACCCTACATGGCAGGGACAATTTTTGTTTACGTAAGCCCTTGTAAAACCAAACAGGAGGGCCAGCACTAGCGGGTAGGGCTATGTTTCGTTGTGCTCAGATTACCGCTGGCCACGCGTAAAAGGCGCCAAATTCGAGCATGGCTTCGAACTCTTCAAGCTCAAGCTACAAATCTGGAGAATATTTTTCGAGATCAGTCAATTTCGAATAACTGCTGAAACGTCCAGGGATGCAATGGAGGAAGACCCGATCGAGAAAAGCGCTTTCGAGGTCGAAGAAACTGACCAATGCACCCAGAAAACGAGCGCGAATTCATTTACAAATATCAACAAAAGAAAAGCACCGCCAGGCCAAAGTAAAATTAAGCAACAAGAAGGCAAAGAGGTTCGGAGAAAGTGGAAGTTTTGTTAATTTTTAAAACCTTTTTTTTAATGATTAAGTTTTCATCTAAAGTTCGCAAAGTGCTGCTCTCTAGTTTAGCTTTTTAAAAAATTGTTTTAATTTTATTAAATTGTCTTAATTTTTTTTTTAATTGGCCTTTGTTTAGTCCCCCGAAGTAGGACAAATTCAGCTCATGTAAAATGACGCTATCTCTTGACCCTGCTAGGGAGGGTGCCCCTACAATGTTCGAACTTTGCATGTAGAACGACGGTATCTTCTAATCGGTAGGGTACCCCTATCCCCTAGGGGCACCCCCTTTCCATGTAAACGGGCCCTAATAAGGATTGCGCAGGTACTCATATTTAAACACCAGCGACTGGTTGTGCATTAAGCAGGGTTAGTGTCAGTTTAGGTCTTAATAACGTAGCTTTATGTAAATTATTTTCGTTCTAATGAAATTTCTCTTTACATTATCAATACTTGTTGAGACATTCAAGTGATGAGAAGAAAGAAAGTGATCACCAAGGACGAGCGGTCTTGATATTTAGACAAATTCTCCTTACTAGTTCCATAAGAAATGTATGGATAATAACAGTAAGGAGAATATGCCTTTTTATATCGGGGTTCAAAGGGTTAAACCTCGGGCAAAAGGATACAACAAGAGGATAAATTAAGATATGACGATAACCCTCACAGTTAAAGATATCAACTAATTAAAAGGAGTTGACAAAAGAACAACCTGAAAAATGACAGAAATTTTTTTGCAAAAACCGTGTACGACCATACTTGCGTCACGTCGGATAATAATAGATCGTGATCAGTCAAAAATATAAATAAACTGTACCCTGCAAGGACTGATCAAACGACGTAAAAAAAGCATTGCCCGAAGGCAACGCAGTTCTTAACACAACACCACAGTCAACAAGACCCGGCATGATAAGCGCTCATGACTAGAAGGCAGATACGGACAACGTTGTTTCGCTCTTATTGGAGCTCATCAGCGTATCGTAGCCACCAACACAATGAGAGTTAGTGAGAAATCACCTATCTCATAAATGTTGTAACTAGATCCATTCCAGAAAGAGCAAGAAATCAAATGATTTCCGGTCACAAACACGTACTGCGCGTTTGTGGCCTAAAAATGATCATTTTTAGGCCACAAAATGCAATACAACGAAATGCAATACAATACAATACAGTACAGCACAGTCAAGTCAAGTCAAGACAAGTCAAGTCTAGTAAGGTAAGGTAAGGTAAAGTAAAGTAAAGTAAAGTAAAGTAAAGTAAAGTAAAGTAAAGTAAAGTAAGGTAAGGTAAGGTAAAGTAAAGTAAAGTAAAGTAAAGTAAAGTAAAGTAAAGTAAAGTAAGGTAAGGTAAGGTAAGGTAAAGTAAAGTAAAGTAAAGTAAAGTAAAGTAAAGTAAAGTAAGGTAAGGTAAGGTAAGGTAAAGTAAAGTAAAGTAAAGTAAAGTAAAGTAAAGTAAAGTAAAGTAAGGTAAGGTAAGGTAAAGTAAAGTAAAGTAAAGTAAAGTAAGGTAAAGTAAAGTAAAGTAAAGTAAAGTAAAGTAAGGTAAGGTAAAGTAAAGTAAAGTAAAGTAAAGTAAAGTAAAGTAAAGTAAAGTAAGGTAAGGTAAGGTAAAGTAAAGTAAAGTAAAGTAAAGTAAAGTAAGGTAAGGTAAGGTAAAGTAAAGTAAGGTAAAGTAAAGTAAAGTAAAGTAAAGTTAAGTAAAGTAAAGTAAAGTAAAGTAATGTAGAGTACAGTACAGTAAAGTACTTTACGATACAGTACGGTAGTACGGTACTGTAGAGTACAGTATAGTACAGTACAGTACAGTACAGTACAGTACAGTACAGTACAGTACAGTACAGTACAGCACAGCACAGTACAGTACAGCACAGTACAGTACAGTACAGTACAGTACAGTACAGTACAGCACAGCACAGCACAGCACAGTACAGTACAGTACAGTACAGTACAGTACAGTACAGTACAGCACAGTACAGTACTACTTTTACACTTCATTTTATGTAGCACATTGTGTATTTCATCACGAAACTATGGTTACCTTCTCCCCACCCCTTTGGGTGAAGTTTGCTGTTAGGCATTCCCCTCTTTTGTAGTGATTTTACACTACACCTGCCCCTCTTTTTTTATAACCCAACCCTCCTGCAAATTACTACACTAACCTGTTGTAATCTGATTGCCGTTCTTATTTTTTTCGACGTCACAGTTTTCTCTTGAATCAGCTCCTTGACCGATGGTCGTGTATCCTTCGCTGCATGGTTTACAGCTTAGCTGTCCCTCCTCGTCCTGGTAGGTGCCTCGAGAACACGGAGTGCAATTTAAAGATTCTACTTTATGGAATGTTCCCACGGGACAAGCAACTGTTGAAAATCAAAACAGCTTTGAATGAGCTGCGCACCGTAAACACATCCTCAAAAACGTAGCCTTAATTACCGTTTCTAATATGACTTTAATTTTATTCCAGTTCTAACTCTGTCTCCAATTGCAACTGCCAACAACTCTTTATAATAGCAATACATTATGTTATTTGGAGATTTGAACCATCTCTTCAAAAAGGACAACTGACTAATACAGCATTTAAGGTATCTGAATTACTATTTTTTTTCGAAGTGACTATCCCACCAGTACCTTACTTTTCTAGCCAAACACGGATGCAAATCAATTCATTGTGTTTACGACAATGCGCTTGATGGGCAAACTAGCTATGGATGGGCAAGCCATGCACGGTTGAGCGTAAGTTGCAGGCTGAAAGCAACACTCTCCTGGCCTGTTCGAAGTCTCTCCCCCCGCCATACTAAAGGAAAACGATACTAAATAATCGATTTGTCTTGAGCCTGGTACTAAACAGAGAAAAGACTGCTTCAGTTGAGCTCAATCAAAGTGGACGCGCCTCGATGTGTATATTTGTAGTTGTAGCTGTACGCAGATTCAAGTTTCGGCAAACATTGTTGACGTGCTCTTCCAATCTTCAATGTCTCATTGATTTATCACATTCAGTTTCATATTACCGAAAGCTGATCTGTTCTGAGAGCCAAGGGGGCTGAGAGTGAGAGTGTAGGTTGAGAAGGGTCGAAATACTACATGTCAATACCCATCGGAACTTAAGTCTATTTCCATTATTTTCTTCCAAGGATACTATGAGTATTGTCGCTTTTCCTGTTTGAAGTTCCTTTAAACCTGCTACCTACCACATCCTTTCCGATCGCTGCTCGTCACAAACCCAGGAATGCACGTGATATTAGATGAGAGGTGTTCGAACGAGGATCTATCCGCGGTACTGTTCATTCCATGTAAGCTGATCCTGAACTGTCCAGTGGAGACTGCATACTGCATCTGAAACAGAATAGCTTCACTTTTCTCTTCAATGTCGTCTGCCAGTGAAGCCGAATCGATTGCTTTTACAAGCAGTGAAAACAGAACTTGCATGGTATCAGCGACTGCTCTTCTCGTCTTTTCATGGGCAGTCCAACCACATCCGGGAACTGCAACCTCCTTCAGCTTGCACGCGTTGGAGTTGAGGCATCCAGGAATTAATGAGAGTGTCTCTCTGACTTCTTGATCAAAAGCCGAATGTACGGCACTGTGGCTCATTTGACAATGGATACCAGGAAACTTCATCGAGAACCTGTGTTCTATTTCCTTTGGCTTTCCTTTGCCTGCAAAGGAAAGTGCTAGAATTAAACATTTTGAGGAAGTATGTGTTTATGTGTAACAAATCTATTAGTTGATGATCTTTTTAGCTTTCTTTCGTGTCGTCCTCTATCCTCGAAATTACTCTTTTAATCGTAAATGCAGACACCCCTTCTTTGATCACTCATTGGGTTGAAAACAGAAACGTTTATACAGGTGAATGTATAATCATAGTATCGTGGATTATTTCTTCCAAAAATGCCTCAGCTATTCGTAAGTTTTCTCGTCGAACAAACCAGCAGCGATGGACGACATCCTGCTCTCACTGGTCGAGACTTGAACTCGAGTCTTAAGGGGCCACAAGGATTTTCCTTGACTTGTCTCCTCGGTTTGTTTTCAAACCCTGATTCTCCTTAAAATTGCCATAAACACTTAAGTACTGATTGCATTATGTAAACAAAATTTTATCCACCAAAATCATTGTCACTAATGACTGGCTCCTAGGAGCCTTTAATTACTCGCTTAATCACGACACCTACTTGAGCATGCGGGAACTATAACATCCGCCATGCTATTCCATTTCCACTCCGTGTCAGGACCACAGCCATACTTGGTTATTGCCTCTGCGTTAAACGAGTGGCCTTCGTTGCACGTCATGGTGCAAAGAGTTCTGCCAGATAGCTTTCTGCACAATTTTTGCCCATTCCTGGGCTGTGGAAGCTCTGGGCATTCTGCGGAGATATGATAATATTGCTCAATATTTGTGTAGAGAAGTGTTCTATGTAAAGTTCTTCTGTCGAAGGCATTATTATGTGTAGGTTGCCTGAGAAAATTTGATGTTCACAACAAATTTCCGAGGGAACCTATCACACATAGGGACGCTATTGTTTTTATTCCACAAGGCTAAATTTAAAACGAAAATTGCCCAAAACAGGCACTATGCGCTGATAGGCGACCGCTGAGGAGAGACACTATCGCGTCACGTGATCAATTTCGACCAATGGGAGCACGCCAAGTTTTAGAGTTGTATTATAAACATCACTGGTGATGGTATGGGTAGGGTAATAGTGCTAGGGATGGTAATGGTGATGCTGTTGGTGGCAATGAATGGTGATGGTGAAGGTGTTAGCGATAATGATGGTGTTGGTGGTGATTGTGATGATGATGGTGGCAATGAATGGTGATGGTGATGGTGTTAGCGATAATGATGGTGTTGGTGGTGATGGTGATGATGATGGTGATGGTGATAATAATGGTAATTGGAAGGCGAATAACACAATAATGGTAATGATAATAATTATGGTAATGATAATAATGATAATGGTAAGGCGAATAACATTTCCGGTAGTTTTCAGTCCAGCGCAGACGTGTATTTAAATAGCAGTTGCGCGGGAAAATAATTCAAATTTTGTCAACCTTAATCAGATTAAGATTCTCCGTTGCAGTTGTGTGTGTGATCTAAGTTTTCTGCCATCTACCAGCCCTTACTCACCCGTTCGGTAAGAGTTCTGTAATACTATGGTGTTTCTTTATTAGTTTATTCGTTAGACCGTATATGTATAAAGATGAAACAGGTAGCATTGGGTGGTTGGCTGGATCATTAGATCGTGTATTTATCATGTTTATTATATAAACTGGGGTGTTTTATAGAGATTTCCACCACTGAGAAAAGTTTATGTGAAAATACTGCGAAACAGCTTTCGTGACGTCACGCACCTTCTTTCGCGCCACTTTTGACAACGGTTTGTCCATCGATTTCGTAGTTCTCGATGTCTGTTCGCTTAGCTCGTTCAGAAAAAAAGAAATAACTACTAACAGTTTACGATGGCCTCGAGAAATATACTAGAAAAAAAACAGCCAAAAATTCGGCAAGTGAAAGATTCGTATCCCTTGCCAACGAAGATGTTGAAAGATTTGTCGAAGCTGAAGACAACAAAAACACTCAAGAAAAGATGCACAGCGACGTGGTATTGATGAAGTCGTTTTTGGCAAATGAAAACGAAACAAGACAACTCCACGACATACCGCTGCCAGAATTAGACGCTTACCTCAGCACATTTCTACTGTCTGTGAAAAAAAGTCTGGTGATAATTATGAACCAACAACACCTAGAGGAATTATCGCTTCTGTGGAGCGTTATCTGAAAAACCTACGCTACAGCGAGTCTATCAGTTAAGGAAGGACAACGCTCAACAGTTGAACTGTTCGAGAGGCACTTGTTTCAGCGAATTTCTCAATTTAGAGACGAAACTGTGGATCAGTTTGTGTGTAGGATTCGACAACGAGCGACGAGTTGCGACTTTAAATTTGCTGAATTTGAGGATGATCATATTCGAGTTAATCGATAAGTGCTATTCCAGTCCTTTACGTCGCAAGTTTAATCTGGAGCAAGAGGGTACGGTTACTTTAGATATACGGACAAAACAAAGCAATAAAGAGTAGTAATAATATAAAAACGACAATAAAATAATAGTGAAAAGTTTTCTATTGTGTTAATGAACGCATTTGAAAATTTTTTGTTTGAATCAGTTGAACTGGAATTACGTTTATCGTCTGCCTTTACGCTTACTGCTGTTGCCTTTAAACAAAAATTGTTTCAGTAATATTGCGCGCTTTTGTGTTTATATAATAAACACAATAATGCATGGTTGCTTGGAGATATGGAATTTCTCTTCTCTTGTTTAAGTTTACATCTCACGAGTGAGCGTAGCGAACTCGTGAGATATCGCGTTGAACACTCGAAGAGAAATTCCATATCTCCGCGCGCCCATGTGTTATTGTCTATTTGTATGTCGATTTCAGATACCACCGTTATGATCAAGGTCATTGTCACGAGCATGTAAATTCAATACGAAAGTCAAGTTGTCTACTCTAATCTACAAATAAACCGTTTTAAGATCTTTTAGGTTCGTTCCTTACGGTAATGGTAATGGTAATGGTGATGGTGATGGAGAGGATAATGGTAATGGTGTTGGTAATGGTGATGGCAATGGCAATGACTAGACATTGGAAGTGGCCTTATTAGTGGCAATTGGCCATTCTTTGCCTTAAGGCTATCAACACCATTCTTCTGGAAGTCTTGTGTGCGAATCATCTAAGATGACAGCTACCTTACCTTCTTCGTTCTTGATCTTCTTTTCGCAGTTAGTTCCCCAATAACCCTTGTTGCAGACACAATCATACCGGTTTACCCCATCCACACACTTTCCATTGACACAGGGACTCGAGCTGCAGTCATCGATGTTGACGTTACAGTGAGGTCCTGAGAACCCGGCTTGGCAATTGCAGTAGTAAAGGCGGTGACGAGACTCGCAGTCGATGAAGTGAGAGCAATTTTGTGCGCACAAGGCCACAGCTGAAATCAGGAGTGATATGGTGTTTAAAACGTCGGGTTAACTAAAATGCGCTGTAGTCAATTGCACAATTGTTAGATGGGAGTCTTGAGGATTTTCGAAAGAACAAAGCGAAGGAAAAAGTTTTCTGATCAAATTCGGGACGTTGGATATCGTAACAAAAATAACTGAGTGTTTCTTTTGGAATAAACCCTTAAAAGAAAGAAAAAACGAACATTGAAAATCGCGAAAATCATCAACTGTAGTAATTAAGACTGGATATCAAAACATCTGTCAGTATCAGCAATGGTTTTCTATGTTTAAACTTGATGAATTAGTGATGACTGTTAAAAATCTGGTAACAAATTAAAATTTGCTAATATGAAGTGCGATTTTCTTATCGGCAAGTGAGCAGCAAAATACAACAAAACACCTTCGTATCTTCGCCCGTGAATCAAACAAAATCTTGTTTACCAAGGTTGTGTAACCTTGAACTAGGGCTAATAATTGTTGGAAACACGAGGGACAAAATGAGCTGTGTTTATACTTCAAACATCAAATGTGGAGCAGACGTGACGACAAAAGACAAACAACTACTTTGTTGTTACTTAGCTAGACTCAGGAATCCTATCGCTCGTGCTCAAACAAGACATCTTGCCGGTTTGATGTATTGCGGTCAAATACCTTTGCACTGCGTCATAAATCTCTTCTCCACGTTCCCTTTGATTCCTGAGAGAAAACTGCTCCATGCGCGTACACTTCCAGCAATAGGCCATGTGCAATTATGCGCCGCATTCCACATGTGGTCAGCAGTCGCTGACACGTCCCAAAGACTGACTTGATGTAGTGTGCCCACAAAAGCTTTTGATAGAAGAGATTTCTTTTCTTCAGCAAGATACCGCTGTCCAAGGACAATCCATCCTCCTCCGGTGATGATGTTTCCTGAAGCATTTTAAGCAGTTATTGGAATGATTAGAATACCAAATGAAATAACTTCTTCTTTATTTTAAAATGTCAAAGAGGACATTTTGAAATACTTTCTAGAAATTCCTAGGGAAAAGAAACATGCCGCAAATTCGCGCTAAACAGAACGAGAATGCCTAAGATCTCCATCCAACAAGTCAAAATTTGAGAGCCACTTTGGCACAATACTGCTGGTGGGGGTGCTCTACTAGCCTCATAAAACTTTAAACATTTTATTCAAGATTACCTTAAGTAGGATGAAGTAGGATATGCATATAACGACTTTTCTGCATGTTTGCCTGTCATTCTTTTAATTTAACATGTGATATCGGCCAACGTGTTGCCTATAAACTCGTTTTAGTGCCGTTATCTGTAAGATCACTTTCATTGAAACAGACCAATGTTACCTTGGAGTACGTTCCTGTCCCTTTTTATTTCTGGTCCATCGATATACACGGACACCTCTCCGGTTGCTCCGTTCCATACGACTCCCAGGTAATGCCAGCCCCCGTCTGCTAACTTAAAATCAGCGCTTACGACTTCATCTTTAACCATAAGTTGAACTTGATTTTCCGTAAAAGAGAGTATTATGGTGTCATTAGGTTCGGTTAGTACGCTATAACTAAACAGAGTTCCTGATTTGTAAGCAGAGTCTGCTCGGACAAACATCGCGATGGTGAAAAATCTCATGCTTGGGATACTGTCACCGTCGGATAGGATTACCATGTCGCTAGTGGTCTGGCGCTTGAATATCAGATCAAAGTTGCTGCCGAGAACTGCAACAAGAATTTGCAAGCATTCAACAAAATAAGCAAATTGCAAATTAAATTAAATTGTAATTTGCAGTGGTTTCTCCTCTTCAACCATTGTTTCTGGAGAATTGAGTCAAAGAATCTTCGGAGCAAAGACAACAATCAACAACCCACTCCTGGTGTCACTTATGGTATCGGGAATCTAACCACCATTTCCTTGGTGGGCAGCGAGTTTTCTCATCAGTACGTAGCCTGCGTCGCAAGCGTTTCCGTAGGGTTTTCCGCAGAAAATGCCTCTAACAGGCGGAAAAACCTACGGAAACGCTTGCTACGCAGGCTAATCAGTATGCCATCCACCTTTCCCAAGGTAACATGGATAATCTGAGGTAAACTGATTTAAACAGAAATTTTGCACTCTGCTGAAAATGACAGGAGTGCTGGTCAAACTACTTTCAGTTGCTTTGTCCAAGACAAAGGGAAAAGACCAAGGGAAACCAGTCATAGTGGACGAACTCTGGTATCAGATAACGCAGGCTCTAGCTAGCAGACTACTTACAGATGTCACAGTGATCCCCAGTGTGAGACGGGTAACACTTGCATTTATAACCATTTACCAGATCAAGGCAATAGGAGTTAGGCATACAGGGATCTGATGCACAATCATCAATGTTCACATCACAGATAGCACCGGTAAAACCTGTTTTACACAAACAGGTGAAGCGTCCTGTCGAGTTGTCAGCTTGACATTCCCCTTCATTTTGACAAGGCGATGATAAACAGACGTTAGTCAGGTTTTGGCAATTTTCTCCTGTGAACTGATCCAGGCATCTGCATATGTACCCAGGTATCTGGTCCACGCAGGTCCCATTGTTCTTACACGGATTAGACTCACACTCGTTTACCTGCGTTTGGCAATGTGTTCCATTGTAACCCTCAGCGCAGAGACAAGAGTAGCCAAGCGTGCGGTCAATACATGTGGCATTATTCTGACAGGAGTTGCTGACACAGTCGTCTATATTCAGCTCACAGTACCTCCCTGTAAACCCCGCGGTGCATGCGCAAGTGAAATTGTTAATGGCATCAGAGCAGGTGGCGTTGTTGAAGCACGGCTCTTCTAAACATTCATTTATTTCCAACTCACAGTACTTTCCAAAGTAGCCAGCGCTGCAACTGCACTGGAAACCTTTGAACATGTTAACACAGACACCATTCTGGGTGCAGTTCGCGTCTCTGCAGTAATCGATGCGATTCTCGCAGTGACGGCCTGTAAATCCGTCCGGACACAAACAGCTGTAGTTTGCCACCATATCTAGGCATGTTCCGTTATTTGTGCATGGGTTGGATTGGCAGTCATCAATGTTTATTTCACACTGCTGCCCTGTAAATCCTCGTTGGCAGGTGCAATTAAACGCATTTATCTACAAAGGTAAACATTTATAGGAATTAAAAGGTGATATTTTCAAGTAAACAGTAGAGTAGTAAGTAAGTTGTACAATGATCGTCCGGGTTAGTGTAGTCCTGAAAAGAACTGTTGTTCATTACAGTGACTGACGTTGCGACAACCTGTGAGGAAGTCATCAATTAGTCAAGAATCTTCCCATTGCCAATTGCACCTTCTTTCTGTTGACGTGGTAAATCAGATGTGGGATTCCGTGTCCTACGATTTCCTTCAATTGGCCATTTCTGATTGGATCTTTTTCAAGCGAGGTCTAATGCTTGAAACTGATAAACTTCATTTTCATACACATGCAAGTGACAAAACTCATAAACATATGAATAGCTATGCACAAGGCCACGGTTTGATAAAGACAATCAAGGCAACACAAAATGTCTTAAACGTTGTTATACACCTATGCTCATTTACTTTCTTCACTTCCAGATGGATCTCTTACACTTTGCATTACCTGATCGTAGCAGGTTCCGCCATATAAACACGGGAAGGACTCACACTCGTTTACTTCAGTTTGACAGAGTTTTCCCACAAACCCAGGTGGACAGCCGCAACTGTAACCGTTTACTTCGTCTCTGCACGTGGATCCATTAGCGCATGCGTGTACCAAGCAATCGTCAATATTCTGTTCACAATATCGTCCGCTGAATCCATCAACGCAGGCGCAAGAAAAACTGTTAACTTTGTCAATACATGTTGCATTATTCTGACACGGGGAACTCAGGCATTCATTAACATCAATGCTACAGTTGTGTCCTGTATAGCCGTCCTTACAAATACACTGGAAGTCGTTTATCAAATCCACACAAGTTCCTTCGTTTAAGCATGGATTCTTTGCGCAGTCATCAATGTTTATTTCGCAGGTAAAGCCGGTGAATCCCGCAGGACAACGACACCCATACTCATTGATGCCGTCAATGCATGTTCCACCATTGAAACATGTTGCATTTTGGCATTCATCAATATTGTACTGACATTGGTCTCCATTGAAACCATCTGGGCACTGACAAGTGAAGGAAGTGAGCCCGTCGAAGCAGGATGCGTTGTTAAAGCACGGCATCGAGGCACAGTAGTCGATGTCCAGACTGCAGGTATTTCCTGTAAAACCCAGCGGGCACACGCACGTGAAATTGTTTACGCCATCGTGACAAGTACCACTGTTTGAACAGGGACTGAAAGCACAGTCGTCGATGTTGTTTTCGCAATGAAGACCGTCAAATCCGTCTTTGCAATCACAGTGGTAGCTATTAATGCCATCTTGACATGTGGCCTGGTTCACGCAGGGATTAGAAGCACATTCGTCAATGTTCACCTCACAAGATTTTCCAGTGAATCCTTTCTGGCAAACGCAATAAAAGCCGTTGACCTGGTCAAAACAGGTAGCGTTATTCTTGCAGTCTGCATGTAAGCATTCATCGATATCCTGCTCGCAATTCGTCCCGTTATAACCCGCAGGACAGATGCAGAGATAGCTGGCAACTCCATCCACACATTTCGCTTCATTCTGACAAGGGTCTGATGCACAGTCGTCG
Organism: Siderastrea radians; assembly: GCA_964017195.1. Lineage (NCBI taxonomy): Eukaryota > Metazoa > Cnidaria > Anthozoa > Scleractinia > Rhizangiidae > Siderastrea > Siderastrea radians. The sequence goes on along the minus strand of OZ024899.1, from coordinate 1,402,821 downwards.
ATGTTCTCTTCACAGTCGTTTCCTTGGTAACCTGTTCAGGAGTAAATACTTATTCATTCGACGTGTTTTTTGAAACAGAACCGTGCAAAGCAATACTTTGACTAAGACGATGTTTAAATTTCTTTTATTCGCCGTAATTATATTTGTTTATGTATTTTATGTTTACGAATTCTATTTATGTGTATGCTGTCTTCCTATGAAGCTTGCACGGGTCAATCTTTCGCCTGTAACTATTTTAATTAAAATAAACTAATTTAACTCAATGCTAGCTTATAACATCTTAGCTAATGAGGCTGTAGTATCACTTATAATGTCCGCTATCTTGATCCCATTTCTCTGAGTCCTACTTTTTCAATCAAACACAGTTATACGTCAAAAATATATTTCCGATCACCTATCAATTGGGAAGACGTATAAGTCATTTTCAAATCTTACATTTACATTGTAAACTGTTTTCTATTTGATTTGAGATGCGATTTAAAAAGGCTATTTTCATTCCACTCTGTAGATAAACAATTTTAGCATTAGTATTGCCCATTGTATGGCAAATCCTCGACAAGGCCAATTTACTAACCTGTGGTACAGAGGCATCTGTAGTTATTTATTTCATTTATGCAGAATCCTCCGTTCTGACATGGGGATACTAGGCATTCATCAATGTCCGTATCACACGATTTTCCCGTATACCCTGGTTTACACTGGCAGTTATACCCTCCAGGAGTATTGCTACATGATGCATTATTGGAACAAGGTGATGAAACACATTCATCAACATCATCTTCACAGTTTAATCCTTGGTAACCCTGTGGGCATGTGCAGGTATAATTATTCACCAGGTCATGGCAAGTACCATTGTTAAAGCAAGGATGGTCCTGGCAGTCGTCAATATTGATCTCGCATTGTTTTCCAGTATAACCAGGCTGGCAGTTACACAAGAAGTCACCACGGAAGTCTGTACACGTGGAGCTCGAGTTGCTTTTACAGGGGTTCGACTCACACTCGTTGATTTCTAAGGGAAAAAATGCATATTTCGGGTCATGCCTTTGAGTGCGTGTGCTGCTCGGAGCCACCAAAAAATGGAGGTTCAGCTTTAACACACGAGCTTTGTCGGAGCCGCTAAACAACGTACCCTTTGCAGCCCAGTACCACAGCACAATACTGCTCATACTTTATGATGCTGCCTAGTAAAATTTTGTTATTGTACAATGTGAGAAACTAGAAAGGCTTGTTTGATTAGGCAGTGCCGGTCCCAGCTACTGATAAACTCAATGTTATAATAACAATATTATGTTATATATCCACTGAGGAGGCTTGATTAGTTTCGATTACAATTGTTTATATCTCCCTCGTGGATGAACTGATTTACTTATCTGATGAATTTCTATTCAAAAGAATGGTTGGAGGTTTTTAGAAGTTGATCACTTTAGCTCTTTCAGTATACTGTACGAGCTAATACGGAGGTTCGGTCCGGCGGTTAGGGTATCCACATCCGTACTTATGCCTCACCTATGCAATCCTGTGGACTCTTTGAACCGGGATGAACTGTGACAGTTGTTCCTGGGCATGAGAAGCAGATGCGACTCTCGTTATTGGGCTGAAAGGAACGTCGGTTGCACAGGGTGCATGGAGCCAATCCAGTTGGTGAGAACGAGCCGGCAGGACAGGGAACTGGGGAAAAGATAATTAAATTTTAATATAACAGAGGCCCCTAGAGGAGAAATAATGAATGGTGAAAGTGCCCAAGTACAGTGCTTACAGAAAAATATTAAACGACATCGGAAGTCATCTTATGACAGCCGCAAGAGTTCCACTGCGGTCACTATAGCATTTTACCTTGACCCACGAACGAATGCAGTGAAACGGAGGTTTTGTTACGTCGTCAGTACTTTCACACATACAAGAAGACGGGCCACCATCTCTAGACTGTCGACAAAATCGTCCGAACCACGCGAGGATCCATAAATGATTTGAAAAACTCCGGAATAAAGTTGGCTATCCCAAAATGAATAGCTAGAAATGCAATAGAACTTGATCGCCTTTGAGAAATTATTAATGGGTATCGGTCAACTTTCTTTGGAATGATCATCTGGTACCGAAAATACACTTTGACAGTATTGTTTTGTTTACAAGGGTCAATTCGCAGTTTTGTGGTTTCGCCTACTTTTCTTCTTAGCCTCTCATGTTGATTTGCAGGTGTGCAAATGTAGCTGCTTCATCCTCAGCAATTATAACCCACGATCTCCCGCTGTAACGTTTAGCACCTTACCAACTAAGCTAACCCATTGGTATCTGATACGCAAGTGGCCTCAACACAGATGTCCTTAATGCTCGTGACGCAATCCATGAGCGCGCAACGAAATCACTTTATTTATTTAGGTGTCAACGGTATTTAGTACAGAATGCTAATTGGGGACACCTCCAAGATCGAATTGGAATTTGGATACGTTGGTTTTGAGGAGAGGGGGGGGGGGGGTGTTTGCGTTGGAGCCCAAGGAATGTTTGCGTTGGAGGTCAGTACTCATAGCCACTGCCACAAATCTCCAATACAGCTTCTATTTTTTGCCAAGGTCTTCTTTGGACCTCCATTACGTATATCGTAACAAAAGAGCCCACCAATCTTTGTGTAGTAACACACTTGTGAATTGTACGTTGGCTATAAACTAGTAATATTGAAAGCTATTACCTCCGCACTCCAAAGAACTATTGGTTCCCTCGCCAGGTGTCGTCGTGTTTGTACCGCACTGTACACAGTGACGCTGTCCTTCAAATTGTTGATAGCTACCCTTCTCACAGGGGAGACAAGGCTCCAATCCGGTGGGCGAATACAAACCAGCTTTACAAGTAGCTTTAAAGAAGGGAAAAAACAACAAAAAAGATACGATGTGACAAATTTTAATAGAAGTACTGTATGATATTCCTTGGCTTGGCCGGAATTTCTTTTCCAAAGCTTGGAAAAATTATCTGAGCAAATGGCTCAGAAAAAGCTAACATTTTTTCACTTTTGACAACAAAAGTTTCCTATTATATTCGAAGGGTTTCAATTTTTCGACTGATACTACGTACATCCTTGCAAAACCTGGTTCACGATCAATCAAGGTTTTCCTACGCTTGGCTACTGGCTCACTCTGTTTAGTGGACGTGTTCCCCTTGATCCTTCTCTGTGGTACTAGCAGTTTGTGTGACACGTTACAACAGATGTAGCTAGGCAGCATGAGTTTTACTGATTACGTCTAAGAGACATACTTCGATACTCACCTATACAGCCGGAGAGATTGTACGTTCTGATCACTTCAGTCGAGGTTTTTGACGGGCACGGGACACACGTTTCTTGTGCATCTCGATCTTGATACGTTCCAACAGGGCAGTCCTCGCACGTACCAAGTGTCTTATTCAAGTATGTTCCGGAATAACAGCTTACTGTTCGGGTAAAAAAAAAAGTTAAATTAATATATAATGTGAACAATCATATATATGAAACGCGGTTGAAACAAAAGGATATAAACTTAACCCGTTGAAACAGAAGACCTGAAATAATACAGGCTTGAACGGTATTCCAACCCATGATCAGGCGCAAGTTATTCTTTTTTCAACTGGTCAAGTTGATATCTTCACTTTGATGGTCATCATCGTTTCATAATATCTAATGTAGTATATACCAATCCAGTGGATAGTGTTTTTTGCGCGCTCTGATTGGCTACTCAAACTGGGAATAGTATCTGCTATCCCCCTCTTAGCATTGCTCTGGATTTCGCGCGCGAATTTTTCCTCATTTCTCAAAAAAAAATAGTAATTATTGGTGCTGGCTATCCAATGGTTTGGTATAAACTAAAAACCATTATTCACCTCAGTGTCGGTGAAGAGTCCGTAAATAATTTGTAACTATATTTGGAGTTATGAGGAGACCAATTTAGTCTTTTTGACTCAGGTTTGTGATGGTTTGAGGTTGTGGTAAAACGAAAGAGTATAAGGGTGAGTTTGGTGCGTACCATTATAGAAGCCCCATCAAACTATTAATGCAGCGTTGTACAATCCCCTGTAATATGTTTGGGAAACACATCTCCTTTCTCTCGAAAGCGAGTTTGGATTGACAAAACGATTTCGGCTGATCGTGATTTCCAAAATTATGCCCGTTTAGGCGCGCTACCACTCTACTATAATGGCCCAAAAGCGCTAATGCTGCATAAGGGTTTTGAACAATGTTATTACAGTATTGGTTAAAAAACATGCTTTATCGGATTATTGTTGTTGGTATTCGTGACTGTCTCGAGAGAAAATGGAATACTGCGCCGTGGTTCAGTCTCTTGTTAACCCTATTTAACTTGGGAGGGGGGGGCACATTGTGCCCGCGCTGACTTTAACGAACTATAACTTTTAAACGGCTTGCCGAATAATCACCAAATCTCGTGACTTTTCCTAAAATTTATCAGAGAAAATTTTCCTGTATCAATGACGTGTCTATGGCGATTGACGTTTCCATAGCAACCGTCTTCTCAGGAGTGTATTTTGACATTTTCTGTCGTTTTTCAGTCTTTTTTTCAGTTTTTTACCCTTCGTTCGTAAGAAAAAGATAATCCTTTGCTTTTTGGTGCTTGTTTTGACTAAGTATGTTTCCTAGAACAAATTCATATATTTTTCGTCATTGTCAACTGTATGACTGCTAGCTCGGGATCCAAGATGGCGGCCTCAAATTCAAAATGGCGGGTTTGCGACGCCATTATGACGTCATGGCACGTCATAATTGACACGTCATAATAGCAATCTGTTAAGCTAATGACGTACTAAATACGTGCCAAGTTTCATGACAAGAGCGTTAATACTTTTCGAGATCTATAGGGGGGGCACTTTGTGCCCCCCCTCCCAAGGCTCAGGAACTCAAAAAAAGCCCAGGCGAAATAGGGTTAAGTTACACCGCCTGCTATGGCTAAACAGTCCGATCCTAGATCGGCAGGCGCTGCAGCAGTTGCTGCAGAGTATAAAGCATTGGTTGTTCATAGCAACTCGTGTTTTTTTGTTTTCGAAGTGCGCTTCGCGAGATAAAACTAAAACCTTCAGCTCGTACTTTCCACATGCTTTCGTGTTCTCAAATGGCTGTGTTCTGCAATTCAATGCATGGTTTTACCCTCTTTTTTTTGCTAAATAATACATGATTATACAGTCTGATATCACTTACAGCAAACTCCATTTCTGTAGGCTTGTCCTGTGTCACATGATCTGTCAGGCTCAGAGATATTTAGTGACTGTTTATCAAGGACAAAAACTGTGCTATTGACGATCAAACTGAGACTGCCATTCTGAACTGCCCTTTTTATCGCATTGCTGATGTTTTTTGCCATCTCAACACCAGCGATTCCTGCTAAAATCTTGCTTTCTTCGGTATCATTTACCCCTGTGGTATTGTCGAGAAGCACTGCAAGAGGTGAGGATATTGTGAACGGTAAACGTTGGGGACGCAATTTTTTTTTTTGGGGGGGGGACCCCCCTCCTCTCCCATGACATGCTGAATGCTGAATATCAACATCCTTTCGTGAGAGCAAGAAAAAAGTCAGGAGATGTCTGCCTTGGAGCCTTGTCAGTTCACCAGCGGGTAAGGTAAGATATGGGACAATCACTGACCGGGGCTTAGCCCCGGTCAATAAATCTTAGGTTTTCGTGTTGACATGACTAGTGTTACTGCCAGTCGCTAATACCCCATGTTGGGGTGATGGACTATCATCATCCGGTGTATCAACTAGACACTACAATAGGGAGATAAAGTGTCTTATCTGTGGCCACAACACATTAATAAAGGGGACATATTTGGACAATCGGCCATCAGGTCCACAAAAGATCCACAGGTTAACCAATAGACAGCCGCACGTAGTCTCACAGCACCAGGCCAACTTCAGTAACTTCGGTCTCTAACTGAAGGAGTAAAGACGCCAGCTCTATTCCTAACACCAAACGATGAAAACAACTTACCAACAATAACGACACTAATTTTCGTCTGTGGAGTAAGGGATCGTCGTGTTCTTACGTGAATCCCGTCGTCATCTAAAGGAAAGAGACAAACTCTCAAATGAAGACAGTTGACGCTCAAATCATTAGGGTAGCCTTCGTTCTGTCCCCTTCTTATTATTTTATTTCATTTTCTCCGTCCAGAAATCTAGAATTTAAGTCTGACCCGGTTTACGCCAAGGACGCAATATAAGGGCAATCAAGAAGCGTGCGTGTAAACCGAACGTTGCAGTATCATGACAGTAAGCCTAGCAAGCACGATAACTAATCTTTTGGTTTTATCCTTTCCCTTATGTTTTCCTCGTTGCCTTGCCCGTATTAACGTAGATAACGCAATCATACGTGCAAGCAAACAGCCCATACTATATGTATACCATCTCGTTCTTGAGTTTGTCGCACAGGTGAACATCCTTGCTCACATCCATATATATACTCATGCGTATGCGCCCAAAATTCATTGGTGTAAGCCGGGCTTGGTTTTCCTGAGCAGCAAGATGGTTTTTACAATGTTTTCTTTTTGCAACTTACCTAAGGAACGTTTCTTCCTGTAAATAGTGTTGTTAACCATAGAACACGTGACCTTGACGTTTTCAGCCGTGCATTTATCCTTGACGACGGGGTCTCTGCAGATGTCGCTATAGAAGGAATTGTTCAGGATCTCAATGAAGTTTCTTTTTATTTGTGCCTGAGCTTCCGGTGTACTGCAATCGCCATGGTAGTAATGCAAATCCATTGCCATCCTGGTTTGGCCCGGCTGGTATACTCCTACGAAGTTTTGTTGGGAATACAGACAACGACAGCTTAAATGTACTAAGAGTAAACATCTCTAACACCTGCTTTAAAATTGAACGTATTTTACGCGATAGCCTGCCAACTAGGGATGAATTTGCCATTAACGCTAATGAAATGAAATAAATTTGGGGTTAAATAGCTTTCATTGTTTTTAACATGTCGAGCTTACTTCGCCTTCGAATTTTACTTTTCATTTTTGATTTCATCTTTTCGTTGTACAAACACAAGAGGTTTATCATTATAACTGATTCTTGCAGTACCCAAACACGTGGCACCTTGGTAAGACCTAGCTCATAACTTGGCCTGTAAATTCAATACTCGCTAAAGAGTATCAAGCTGGATGGTGTGCGAAAGGTCTGGCTGTGCAATATATCTCAGTAGTGCAGAGTCAGGTCATGGGCTTATCTCCCTTCTGGTTCTCGGAATCGTTTTCCTAATAATCATGCATGTGGCAAGCACTAAATACAACAGTTTACTGTGTAAAAATATGAATGTCGTATTCACTTGTACAGTCCGGCCAGCGATTGTTTGGAAACCATTTCCCTGATGCTCCACAGCTCCACACTGCATATGACGGCAGTTGGTGGGTAAAATCCCATCTGTCGTCGCAGAATGGACTGCACATTCGCCCCAGGGCCCAGTCGTCACACGCCGTGGCTCCGTTCTTGGGAGGTGGCAGTTCTATGCAATCGTTTGCTAAAGAAGGGTAATGTTGCAATATTTAGACCATTTTAAATCCCTTCCTATTTATTCATTTATATTTTCAATCACTGGCAATTTCATAAAGTTTCCTATCATTTTAAGGAACCACGCGATTTGCATAAATAAAGATAAAGCTAAGACGGCAGAGCTATTTAAACAGAGCTGCACCCTTCTATGCTTTGACGCCAGGCAAACGGCTTTAACACAGAGATTAGGGTGCTTTAGCACGGCTTTAAAATTCTCTTAAGACAAACTGGACTGAGAAGAGGTGCTGTGTAACTGAGCTAAGGGCTAGAATATACTGTGATGAGAACGATTTCAGCCACAAAGGATGAGTGTAAAGTACGGTAACATACTACTAACGTAAACCATGAGTGAACTGAAAGACAGGATAGATAACCAATTTTCTTTATTTCAACTCAGTCGTTATCCAAAGTTGAAGACCCAACACCAAAGCTTCTATAAACCTTAATCCCTTTGACACTGACAGAAGTATTGTTTTTGATTAAGGTAGTAATTATAAGCAACTGAGTGAGCTAAGCACGCTGACCTTCAGAAGAGAAAGAAGGCCTCAAACGTATCACACTTACAACTTTGACATCACCAAAGGCTTTGACAACAAGCATTAAATATGTTTAAGTGAAAAGATCTGAAGTGGAATAAACACACTGATGTAATCACAGCTAAAGCTAACGCTCCCTTGGCTTCCTGAAAAGAAATCTTAAAGTGTTCATTACGTGAGAAGGCATATATGGGCTTTGTGCGCCCCCAGCTTGAATACGGCGCTACAATATGGGACCCAAGACCAGGTGTTGAAAACAAAGGTGCCTATAAGGTCGAGATGGTTCAACGGCGTGCCGCTAGGTGGACATTGAAGAGATATCACAACAGTTCTAGTGTCACTGACATGCTAGAAAACCTGGGCTGGAGAACACTGGAGCAGAGGAGAGTTGACGCGCGGCTTGCACTCCTTTTCAAGATCTACAACGGACTCATACCAGTTGACGCCAGAAAGTACCTCAGACATTCACCTCGAAGATCCCGGCACTCACACAGCTACAGCTTCATTCCTTTTTCTACTAGTACCTCCTCTCACCGTCTTTCATTCTACCCTAGAACAATCACTCAGTGGAACAGTCTGCCTCAGTCTTTCTTTGAGAATACTAATTTAACTAAATTTAAACAGTCTGTTTCCTCGTTCAATCACAGTTCTGTAAACTAGATTTGAACTAGATTTCAACTCGTGGGTCTCCCCCTCGGATTTGGGAGACATGTCTAGGTTCATATCATTTCACAGTACGTTCTGGTAACAAGAGTTTATAGGGAAATTTTAAAGTCGTACTAAGCTGATGTTACAGTATATACTACTTACGTTTGAGCCTGATAGTAAACCGGCAGATAGCGGGGTTGTTGTTCGGATTGTTATCGTATGCAGTACAGTGGACATTCCAAGTTCCCCAATAAAATTTTGTCCCACTTTGGTGGCTGCAACTGATCACCAAGGGATTATTGCTGTTGTCTTCAAACTGTGGTTTGTTCCAAGTCACTACTGTCGTCATCTTCGAAACAGTGATGTTTTGGTCGGGAGGACAGTATACCACAACGGGGCCTGAATTATTTGAGGAAAAAAGAAATTAACAACGTAACATCAACCGATAGAGATTTACATCAATAGACGTGCCCACACAAAGGACTTTGGAATTACACATTGATTTTGCTTTAAAATGTTTTAATAATGTTCAGGTTATCTCAGCGTCGTCCTAAAACGAGAAAAAAGCTAGGCTTTGTCAAAGGGCTGTATCCTGCAGTTAATCTAATGGCTCGAGGAAGTCTAAATGTGATTATTAAACGAACTTTATTTTAAAGGGCGGATCTTTGCTGGCGTCATTGTTTACATCTTGAAAATTGACATTCATCTTGCCAGTCAGCCATACAAACGTCTGCACATATGACCTTTTTCAAAAAGGGATATCTCCTTAAATTTCTAACATTCTCCTCTCATATTTGCCATTTTCACTAAATGCGCCAGTGTCTTTCAATTTTTCTTGTTTTTGTTTGCCAAGCTAACTACAAAAATTTTCCATTATTTAAGACAATGCGGAGATACAGCACTGCCGACATAACACTACCCTCACATCATATTTCCGCAGCCGACAAATATATTCCGCTGAAAATTACCAGAGTAATGACGAGTTATAATGGGGGAAAATGACAATCACAACCGACGTAAACAATGCAATGAACCAATCAGAACTCGATGCAAATACACGTAACCGGTGTCAGCGCCAAAAAATTCGTACGAGCAAGTGACTATTGGCTTTTGTTTTTCTTCTGGCTGTTTGAGAAAATGACGCAAGTTGCTTCAACCAATCACACGGCGTAGCAAGGCAAAACCAAATCAAACGTAAATTACGTTTAACACTCAATTGAAAACCTCTCTACCTGTGCTTAAATCACTAAACTGATCATTTTTACATGACAGTCTACGTACCTTCTAACAAAACTCTAAACGAGCATTCTTTCTTGTTGCCGCTTGCATCTTTTGCAGTGTACACAATAAGCGTGTTATTGTAGAATGTATAGGGTGGTGTAACCCCTGAAGGCGATACCGTGATTTGTGGTGCCATGTTGCTGTTGTCCAGGGCAACAGGAACTTTCCAGTTTACCAACGTTGATGCGTTGACGCTGAGACTTGTACGGATGTCAGACGGACAGCTCATGAATACTGGAGGAACCACATCTGTAGTGACAGTGAAGTTGCATTTTACATCAAATATTTTTGTTTTTTTTATTTTTGATGGCACTTAGTTACAAATCTTATTAGTTAGTCATAAATCACAGACCTTCGCAAATCTTTGCTTTGGGTCCTTCCAGGAGCTCACCATTTTGCGGGCATCAAGAGTTTAACATGATAGTAAAAAAGTTCAAGTTAACCTTTAGTTTCTTTTTAATCATGCCCTATGCATTAGTTGCAGTTTTCTTTTATGAGCATCAATTAGTTATCATTGAATAATGTCATAGTAAAGAAGTCAGAAAATTGAACTGCTCTGCATCGTATCGTTAATGACATTGTACACCAAAATATCGTTAAAAGTCTTGATGGCAGGAAAAAAGGGAAACCTCTTTGTAGACATCACAACAGTTTGGATTTTTGAAGACACGTGTGAACAGTTTGCACTGTCATACCAAACTCTGCATTGTAACTGACGATGTCAGTAGAAACTGCTAAAACACGTCTTCAAAAGTAAAAAGTGCTGTTTTATTTCTAAAAATGCTTGTAAATTAATGCATGCGGATTAATTTATTCAAGAACTGAAAAACGTTTTGCGAGCTTGCGTACCTAGACATTTCAAAATTAATGATTCATCACTGCTCCATTTTCCATCCTTGCCACAGTGAATTAAGTTTACGCCACCATTACCCAGAAATTCATGCCTGCACTCTAAATAGCATGCAGTACCGCTGACCGGAAATGACGTGCACATATGTGGGTAGATGAAGCCAAACTGAGGCGCCTTCAGTGATGAACATCTCCGAACTGAAATATAATAAATAAATTGACTAATTAATCAATTAATGAATAAATATAGAGCATGAGTTAGCTAAGAGACTAGAAAATTAAACGGTGTTAGTAACTGAGAGTTCAACTTAAATCTGAAATTGAAATTGACTGATGCACCTGAATGTTATACTTTGTTTACCTTTACAGACTGGGACAGATTCCTCCCAGTACCCTGTGATGTGACCCGGTTTGGCTTCACAGGTGATATTCTCTGCACCAAGCAAGTTGAACCCATCGTCACAGCGCATTCTACACGTGGATCCATACATGTTATCGCAGTCTCCAACGATAAAACCGTTCAGAGGGGGCAGAAGTGTTTGGCATCGCAACACTATGAGATAATAATCTGAGAATTAGAGAGTTTTCAATTGACAGTTGCTAATGCGGTAAATTGTTTCCAAAATGTGATTTTGAAACTCGGGTAACACGATCATTTTCCCACTCAGATGAAATTCAATCGTAACATTTGAGTTCATTTTTCCGCATGAATCTGCACCAGTTGAATAGTATATGCCTTGAGTCATGACTAACTTGTCTGCTTGCGTAGTGTGATCGTTGGCGTATTTTGTTTTGTTTTGCTCTCTTGTTTATGTTGAGCTTATGCGAACGAAAACACCATTAAGTAAAATGATGCTGCTCGTTTTCGCAAAAAATAGAGGAAACCTTACTGCTTTATCAAAGACAAGCCAAGAAGAAGCTGTAAATGTTAGTTTAGGTTCGCAGAACAAACTAATGAACAAAAACATCCTTACCCTCGACTGTGACGTAAAACTTGCAGAGTTTGTAATTCCCTGCTTCATCGCTGGCGTTGTACATGACCTGATGTCGTCCTGTGTAGTAGATGTTACTCACACCGCTGGACACAACTTTTGGAGTCACATCTGAGTTGTCGATGGCTATGACTGGAGGCCAGGTCACTGTTGTGTAGTTCTTTGCTCTGTCTGCGTAGCGTTTTATATCAGATGGGCATGTGAAACCAAACGAAGGACTTCCTACATCTACAAAACAGTAAGGTATGTGTCTGTTATAATATTTTAAGATTATGCTATTAAACTAGCACTAGCCATGAAGACTTAATGGAAGGCGTCCAACATTCTAGCTTTTCGTCTTTAATCCACTGTTTGTTTTGGATAGTGTTCCAAACAACTGAGTCGCCAGTGCACTGGCAGATCTGCTCAGGAGAAAACAACAACAAGACAATTTGAAAGCGTCGACCGTGTCTAACAAAGTACCAGGAAAAAGTATGATCCAAGTCTGACACGCTAAAAAATAGACCAATGCTGCTTTTTAGATCCAAACAAAGCGTGCAAAAGTCTGATGTGATTATCTTTCGAGATCGTCGAAAACCAACAACAAAGACTGAAGAAGTAACAAACTAACCTTTACAAAACACAGTGGTGTTCTTAGACCATTGTCCGTCACTAAGGCAAGAGGCTATTGGTTCTCCATGCAATCTGTATCCTTTCTTACAAGAAAAATGGCACGTAGTACCGAATTCAGGGGAGTCTGTGCACGAATCGGGTTTCACATGGCCTTTGTTTGGAGCTTGCAAGGACTGGCAACGAACAACTATAAAACATAACACAAGTTAGAATGCTGGGTTATCATATTCGAATCTTGTTTTAACTATAATATCTTGGTCGATGATAGCTCAGGAAAAAGAACCAATGCAAAATCTCCTCTGTTCTGGTCCGCAACGGGGACGAGCAGTACTCTGGGAGCATGACTGGTTGAATTTAAAAGTCGTACTGTCTAAATCTCGTGCGTCCACTGATCTGAATTTAGGTTTCTAGGTATTGTACCATAGCCTGTACCAATAGTCTTCCGTGCTTACCTTGACAGTAAGGTGCTTGCCCAGACCACGTGCCGTTTGCCTGACAGATTCTTTCAGTTGACCCGTTTATCAGCCGATAACCCACATCACAGTACAAAAGGCATTTGTCACCAAACACGTTATACATGGCACCGGCTCCACAGCCTGACTGGACGCTGTGAGGAGGGGGCAGGAGACGGGGACATCTAACCACTAAAAAAACGGTACAGCCATAAGGCATTAGCTACGGTTAGTGCGCATTTTTGACCTTCTAAAAAGAATCGGTGTATGTTGAAATAGAAAACTCCAAAAGACAACGTTCACAGCGGGAAATTAAACGGTTTCTTTTTTTTTTCTTTATTACAAAGGTACCAAAGGTAACAAGGGGGTCAAAGTATATATCTAGCACAGAAATGTCGCATTTTGTTAACAACCACCAGACAGAGTATTCTGGAACAACTTTGTCCATTTCCTCGAAATTGTCAATCATCATCATCGTCATCATCATCATCATCTTTGTCGTCGTCATCATCATCATTATCACCATTGCTGTCGTAGTCCTTTCAGTCACATGTCAAACTCAGTTACATCTACATCACCTTCTAGTCTGTTTTTTTTTTCTACGAAAAGTGAGGAACCATGATACTTACAATCACATTTTGTCACATTTCCTGACCAAAACCCGGTAGAGGTAGCCGGATTCTTTTCGCAGGCCCTTTTGTCCGAGCCTGTCATAGTGTGTCCAATGTGGCACGTGAAAGAACACTGTGAGCCATACATGTTGTCTTTGGTGCAGCTTTTGGTGCCTCCAGCTGGGGCATATAACCTGGGCACGCATCGTACCACTGTGAAAAGGAACCAACGGAACGATTTCACAATTCCACACCTGATTACACATGATTTGTTCAGTTGGATAAGCGATGAGTGAGCCAACAATGAAAAAACAAGTTCACTTGAAAGTTTACTTATTTAAATTGAAATTTGCCAACGATGTTATAGAGCGAAGAGTGGTATCGATTAAGCAAGATCAGATTAAAACAGTTTTAACTAGCCTAACAAGACTACAGTTTTCAAGAAATCGAACATTTTTGACACTTACCTAAAATGAAGACTTTAAACTTGCATTCTGCAACGTTACCAGTTTTATCAGAGGCCAAGTAGCGGATGGTGTGTTCACCAGCGGAAAATCTCTCCCCAGGCCACTTTCCCGACTGTGTAACGTTAGGAATGAACCCGGAGTTATCTGTAGCCGTGGGAGGAGTCCATGTGACTGTCGCTGACGTGGTACCGCGGTCAGCGGTTGAAATGATATTTAACGGGCAGCTTGAGAAGGTCGGCCCTGAAGCGTCTTCATTAAAAAGGTAATAATCATAATCATCATCATAATTAAAGCAAAACCAATTTTCAAATTAAAAGAGAGGGACAAAATAGAGCTTACTTTGATTAACTACAATTCAGCAAAAAATTATTTCTGGCAATATCTTGATCCATTATTTAAACATCCACTCACCTTTGCAGGAAGGATTTCCCAGTGGAACCCAATTCTTACTCTGAGCGCAAGTCTTCAGCCCAGGCCCCTGAAGCTGATAGCCACTCTTGCAAGTAAAGCGACACTCTTTTGCGTAAGCAAGGACAGCACTTGAGTTTGTGCAGTCGGGCGGGGTAATGATCATTCCTTCTGAGTGGATGAACATCGCAGAACAGGTCACAGCTATGAGCCAACAGTGGAAAGAAAGCAAACATTTAATCCAAGGGCGTGTAAAGAACAAAATGATTAAGGCTTCTTTCTGGGGCCTAGACGATACAAGGCCTCACTGAGGACTGTTTCACACCCTGTAGCAAAGTTCAAATGTCAATGAAACATTTTAGTTAGAACTTTTAAAATTCTTACGATAACAAACAAAAACAAAATGATTTACGCTGAATCTCTTTGCTTGGATAATTAAACCAGCAGCAAAAGGTAAATCAAATCAACCAAACTAGAATCAAAAGAAGCAAAACTAAAATTAAAACTACCATTAGAAAACTAAATCAAAACTGGACCCAAAAATTGAACCAGTACCAGTTGCAACTACAGGAAAAAAGATGCACCTATTAACGCCATATCACCTGGCTTTTTATTCTATGCCTGAATTAATGGTTACAAAGAAAACACCAGTAAAAACTTGGAAAGCCTTAACCCATTTAGGGCCACACGAAAGCATGTGTTTTATTTGTCATCAGCCATCATTACCTTGACACTGAAGCTGGACTCCAGACCACTGTCTGTTTTCCTGACAAGTTCTTTGCAGAGATCCTCCCACCATCTCGTATCCCGGCATGCAATTGAAGAAACAGGAAGTACCGTACCAAGACGTAAGACCGGTGCACCCGTACCCAGTCTTAACCGCGTGATCCGGAGTATCCACAGAAGGGCACTCGACAACTGTAACAAAAAGATAACAGTAACAATAACCAAGTGGATCAAGTGTAATATAAGTCGACAATTAACTATGACAAATTTGTCTAATGTTCCTCAACACCCCCTCCAACCCACTAAATGTTGTACGATACTTCGAAGCAGTTAGAAATAAACGACTCCTTATCCTCATTTTGTAGCAACTTCTCTTCAATGTTTCCTTGTATCATATCCCACCAAATTCAGCAGATCGATCAAGGGTTCTGTTTCTCGTGCACTGGTCTTAAGTGACAGTTTGAAAACAACCAAAATTGAAAAAAAATTGATACGAAAAATTGGAATCTACGCCACTAGATTACAAAAGTGAGTTTAGAATTGACACCAGCCCCAGGTTATCTCAGCTTCTTTGCAGAACAGGGCCCAGGAGTCCTGGGTCCGTTCATGAAATCTGTTTCGCTCGCTCACCTGTAGTTGCTCCAGTTGTTCCTATTAGGATCGTACAGGATTTTCTAGGATCTTGTAAGATCCTCTAGGATCCTGTAGGATTACACAGGATCCCATCTAGGATCCTCGTGTTTGATAGGATCCTACAAAGGATTCTGCATAATATCCTGCACAATGACCCTTGATGATCGTTGCAGGGAAGAATATAAGGATCTTTGCAGGGTCCACGATGATGGATGTAGGAACCTCAATGATCGTTGCAGAGTCCTCAAGGATCGTGACAGGATCCTTAAGGATCGTTGCTGCAGGGTCCTTAAGGTTCTTTGAGGATTATAGATGGGGATCCTCAAGGTTCCCCCTCAAGATCCTCGAGGGTACAGATCTTCAAAGATCTTTAAAGATCTTTCCAGGATTCAGAAGATTTCCACCAGATGGTTGTTTAATTAAAACAACATTTAAATCTTATTAGTACCTTCACAGTACGTTGCATTTCCTGTCCAGTGTACTTGATTTGTTCCTGGTATTTTGTTACAGTGCCTCACAATCGATCCTTTTAAGTCATATCCCTTGTTGCAATGCAAGCGGCAAACACTTCCATACACGTTCCCACACACACCCGACTCCAGCCTTCCGTTTACAGGAGGGGACAGGACTTGACATCGAAGAACTGAATATGGAATAAAGTGTACCCCTGAGCTTAAAAGGATCCTGGAATCTAAACGTTCCAACTTTTTCCAAGAACATTTCACCAACTAAATTTAACAACGCCACCAGAACCACGCGGTATTTTTTCAGTGGCTTCAATTGTATGTTAGAAGTTGAGAAATGGCACCACAGCTAACCATGTTGCTTAACAGTGTTCACTTCACTGATTGCACTAAACGATCCCTCCAGAGATCCACAACTACAGCCACCTTGTACAGCATAAATAGCAGCGCAGCAGCTGATTTCATTGGTTATTAGCACTTTAGAAAGCAGTATCCACAGATTTGAAACTTATGTAGAAACAAGATAACAAACATCACCAGAGGACGAAATCTAATCCACAGCTTTCAATTTCCATTTATTTATGTTCTCTTGGAGTTGGAGACCATTCTAGCCCTTCTCTATTTACTCTATTTACTTCTTTACGATGTCAGTCATTACGCAATTGTATAGCGAACAAGACTGAGAAAAATACTGTGAAGGTGTACTTTCCCAACACAAAGGCAAATAATTGATCTGCTTGCCGCTAACAAATTCACGATGCGAGACCTGATTTTATGACTTTGCAATTAAAATTCATTATACTGGAACTTGTACTTTCTGGAAAAGAAATTTAACCCAAAAACAGTAACAACCTTCAGCTATAATTTCTTACTACTTAATTTGCTATTACTAAATTATTTATAATTTGTGGATCATATCAGTAAGTTGTTTATGGCCCACCTTGGACGTTCACTATGAAGCGACATAACTTCGTATTTTGTGACGGGTCTTTAGCAGTGTAGATCACAGTGTGGCTGCCTTCAGAGAACTCATGCGGTGACGTCACACCCGGTGACACCGTGACAATTGCCTGATCATTGTCTGTAGCTTTGCCTGGTTCCCAGGTCACCGTGGCAGTGGTTTTACCCTTGTCGGCAAAGACAGTTTGCGCTAACGGACAAGTTTCCCCAAATGAAGGTGGTTGTGTGTCTTAAGCAAAAAAGCGAGAAAAAATTAAATAAAGAGACATCTTTATGGATATTGTCTAAAAGGGAGACGTTTGCTAAAAATCAGCTCGGACAACACATTTTGTCACGATAGAACATACAATAATATGGGCTGTTTTACTGCAGGAAAATAAAATAATTATCACATTATACCTCTTCAAACCGTGGTATTTATCTATTTGACTACGGCTGAGACCAAAATTACCACAAAAACGGTAAATAGTCTTAAATGTTTTCGACCCTTATTTCTCGGTTTGGAAATGCAATTTTTTTTTTTTGGGGGGGGGGGTTATTATCTTTTGTGCATATGATTATGAGATGAATCGATCAGATTCCCGGATTCGCTATAGTGTACGGAAAATGCGCACTACTGACTGATTAATCCCAGCTTACCTTGACATTGGACGCTTCCCTGTGTCCAGTGCCCGCTGTCACACGAAGTCGAGCTGGAACCAAACCGAGTGTAGCCTGGGCGACATTCGTAAGAACACGTCTGACCATGTAAAGGCTTTGTTTTGCAAATGCTAGGAGTGACGTCACCTTTATCAGGTGCACTCAGTGGTGAGCATTCGATTACTGAAATGTAAAAACAAATCCTGTCGCTGGCTTGTTACAGGGGTTCGGATTGTAAAGAGCGAAGGAAAGATGTCATATAAAGAAAAAATGTTTCTAGCAAAGAAAACAGATTAAACTGATTCATGAGTAACAAAACATATACATTGCCTAAAAAAGGCCATGGAATGAGAGTCAGTTTGGATGCTCGCATGTTGGTAGCCTTTTTTCCGGTACAGGTGCGAGGATCTTTAAGGAAAACTAACGAAATACTGAAGGTTAGCTCTGCATGCGTTGCACGGCTTTTCATCCAGGAGGAAGTAGCCGATAAATGAAACTTATCGAGTATTTTAGTAGATAATAGGAGCAGATATTTTACGAGTTGCGAGAAATGCGAGAAATTAGTAAAATTTCCGCTCGTATTATCGATTAAAACACCCAAAAAAAGAGGTTTATCATTCCACTGCATTTTGTTTTGATTCCTTGTCCTTTAGTCCAAAAAACCGGTCAAACCAGAATTGTACAGTGTAATACGCGTGCATATTGTGTACGTTCTCTTGCCGGTAAAATGACACAACAGTGAAATAATAAGTATTCTTACTTGCTTCAAGCACAGAAACTGGTTCAAGAGCTAGTTGACAATAAAATGTTTCTATTTCATGTTTCTGTTTCTAATTTGCATTGGATTTGTCATGAAAATGGTGTCATCACTAGGATAAAAGCTACTTAAAAATTAGAAAAAACTACTTAACTATTACTATTTTAGGCAGGGACTACCGAGAGTAGTTTTAAACTCTCTTACCTTGGCAATTCGATGTTGTACTCGGGTCCCATCTCCCATTATTGCCACAGCGTGATGATGACGGTCCGTTAATTGCATAGCCTCGGTTACACGTGACCATGCAAGTTGTCCCAGAATCCACCTGTGATCGGTACCTGCACGACCTCTGTCCGTTGCTAGGAGACGGCCAGTTGCTTGTTGCACAGGTGATTCCTTGAATCAAATTAAAGGAAATCGAATATAGGAAAGCGTTTTCATATGACGTTAAATATTGGGGGAAGATTTAACTTGTGATTTAAAAATCCCTGTGTTTTTGGCAGGGAACTAAATTGTTGCGATATCTACAAAGTCGAGTATACAATTCTCGAAACTACCATTAATATTATGAACAAATTTAACTTTATCCTGACTATTATTCCACTCTTGATGCTTTAATTTTTGTATACATCAAATGCATAACCCCTTCAAATTCATATTTGAAAATGACGGTACGTAGTCGTTGAAACGTTGTGTTTTTATGGTTAATTGTTTTCTTTAAAAATGTTCTTCTGAGGTTAGAATGTAGAAAATGCCTGATTTTTTTACTTAATTTACAGCCCTCCTATAGTCATCAAGCAGTGTCACCAGTGACGCGAAAGCCATTAACAATTGAAAGACATTTTTAAGAATTGAAAGACCTTTTCAAAAACAGAAAGGATAAAGGGTTAAGAGAGCTACTCTACCGTACAGGCCCTATCCCCATCCTAATCCCTATTAAGTTATTTTTAGTAAGAAATCGTGGGGAATTCAAACTCAAATAACTTATTTAGTTTTAAAGCGATTACCCTGAATTTTCGCGGTAATATAGAACTCGTCATTTTGTACAATTTCCTGATTTTATTTTTTCCGATTTTGACATTTTTTGGCGGCAAAATGATGTCACAAGGTTGGCGCCAAATTTTGGTTTTAGTATTATGGGATAT
Source organism: Siderastrea radians (assembly GCA_964017195.1). Lineage (NCBI taxonomy): Eukaryota > Metazoa > Cnidaria > Anthozoa > Scleractinia > Rhizangiidae > Siderastrea > Siderastrea radians. Next base: position 1,383,127 of record OZ024899.1, on the reverse strand, counting down.
TTTATAACTGTTTCTGAATGACCTTGTTACACAGATCTCAAAACTGAAAAAATGAATGAAATATGTTTTTCCACTCAGAAGATATAACGTTTTGAAATTTGAATTTTGTTACTAAAAATAACTTTAGAGGGATTAGGATGGGAATAGGGCATATATGGGGGATTAACTCTCTTACCTCTTTATCCTCTCTTGTCAAAAAGCATTAATGCAGGTATTCACTCCTGTTAGCCTTACAACTTATTATACTTTTAACACCCTCTGCTGTAATTAATGTTGTTACTGATTTCTTGTTTTTTTCTGTTGCGTGTTCCAGCATTCTGTTAAGCGCCCTCCCCATCTCCTCCCAATTACACCCCCTTTCCCAGTCTCCACAAACATGGGTAGAAATAAAAGGAACACTTACTGTCACACCGTTTCCAGTTGCTTGACCGACGCCTGTAACCAGGGTAACATACACAAGTGTACGACCCCTGGTTATTTATACAGTGGTGATCACATCCTCCGTTACCATTACTACACTCATTACAATCAATTGACCACGTGCTACTACCACTGCAACCCCTACCCCCATGGGCAGGGGATGGGTTGTTGCAGTAGCGTCGTTTGGTTCTGTATCCACCTGAGCAGGGAATTGCGTACCAGTCATTTGGTTGCCATGCACCCCAATTACCATGTCTTGGCGCTAAAATACAAAAACAAATCAGCTTTATTTTTGTCCCTTGTACTACAAAAAGCAAATGGAAATAAGACTGATGCGATACGGGATGGAACATAGAATCGATGCGAGATGTGTGAAGCGGAGACGTAAGAATTTTAAGGGAAGGCTACGGCTTTAGTTTACACGGTAACTTCCTGAAACTGTATCTCTATTTAATAACGCTGTCAAAATGGAGTTTTTCACGGTTTTAAGTGTCGCGCAAATGGCAAAACCGTTCCATTTTGGGAAAATCGTCTATTTCTGTCAGAAAATTGTTTGCAATGTCTCTCGATTTTGACTAGTGTATGCTTGAAATGTATCCGTTAAGCTGTTTTCATATTGTGACAAACGTAAAATGCTATCTTAGGTAAAAAAAACGTTGTTTTCTTTGGATTTTGGCCGTCTCGCCCTTGTCTCAGTCAAACTATAAAGTGCTGTCAAGCATTAGTTCGCGTTTCTTTAACGTCAGTCAGCAGATAGCTTGAGCCTGTAGAAAACAAAGAGGAAAAGGGGCGTTTTTTCTTTAAAATGTAGTTTTAGGTCACCGCTATCTTGTTTTTCCTACTTTCCATGTGAACACATAAAAACCGTATCGTTAACGATGTCATTTCTTTCACGTGAAACCGTGTTGATCTGAAGCCTCCTCCATGCAAACGCCACCTTCTAAACATACTACTATTATAATCATAGACTATTTTATTGGCAAAGTGACTTGCAGAGAGGGGCTTGGGCGCAACTGTTTGACACTAGCTTAAGAATAAACGACTCATTTTTGTTAGATTTTTTCTTTTCTTTTCGCTCCTAGTCCCCTCAACTAAAGTAGTTTCTTTTGAATCAGTGTTCAAAATAAAAAAGAACAACAATTAGTTTTTGACCAAAACAATACAAAAATGCGTTACATTTATTTTTTCAGAACACAAATATAGCCTGGAACATTCGACAACGAACGTTGACTATCATAAGCGAGCTCGAGAGCAGGAGTGTTAAGCTTGTCAACAGCTCTACCTCGTTGACCTTGAGTTGGCCAAAAATACCATACGCGCAACTGAGCCTTGTGAGGGGTCACGAAGGGAAATGATTCAAATACAAATCTAACTTGTAAAACTCTCTTTTTTTCCAAAGTAAACGTTCCTTGAGCGAACTCGGTGAGAACCTAGCGAATTCAATGACAGCGCAGAAGAGGTGGTGGGCAAAAGAGAACAGAGTTGTGAAAAACAGTTTGCTAAATGTCTCTCTTCGAATTACTTAGTTATATTCGTTTACCTTGAGGAAAAACCTGAAACAGCACCTTTAAACTTTACTGAAAGTAAAACGTTTTCTTACCTCTTTAAAACAAAATGGCTTTTTGAATATTTTATTTCTTTTTTACTTGCCCACAAGAGCTCAAGAATATTTTTTAGTCGATTTTAGGAAAGAAACTGGAAAATATAAGCGAAGGACTCCGCAGGGACATTTTCTACACATGACATCGAAATAGGTAACATTGGCAACTAATTAATCAATTTTATTAATTTTATTTTTATATTCATTATGTACAGTATTATTCAAGACGACATTTTTAAAGCTATTAGATTGGTCTTATGTAGACCTATATTGCTTGTAATAGCGGAGCCAGCGCGCTAACGCGTCAGTGGAGCTCCATTGCTAAGGAAATTTGGTAATCTATCAAGCCAAAAAATTTTGGTAGTGACGTAGTAGTCACGTGACCGTCCGTCCGTACATCCGTACGTCCGTCCGTCCGCACCACAGGGATACCAATACACTTCCTACACTGGATAGAATCCTGTGCTGAATCCCGTGTGTTTTCGGCGCGAAATCGCATGTTGACCCGCGTTGTAGCAAAACAAGCAAAGACAAAAAAAGTCAAAAACAAATTTGTTAGTGGAAAAAAAAAGTTCAAAAGAACACTCAGTTGTCTTTTTGGTGGAAGGGGAAAAGTTCAATCTAGGCGAAAGAAATTCGGCGATAAAGTTCAGGCAAAAGTTCAAATTTGCCTCGTCGGTTCTGTTCAAACTCGGTCGGCACACTGCTTGAGTTCGCAGCTTTTCGCAGCGGTTTCGACGCCAAATATAGCAGAGCTTGTGCTTTTTGGTTTTTTCTGTCCACAACCATGGTTTTTACGGCGTTTCGAACATATTTTGCCAGGAAAAACACCAGCATTTTCATGCTGATAGGCAGCTTGTCACGAAGAAAGAAATAAGTATTAAAATTAACTACGAAAGCAATGTTAAACGCCCATGGCCTAGTGGACTAGTTACCGGCATCTCACGCCTACGAGCCGGGTTCGACACTCAGCGGGAGCAAGAATTTTTTTCTTTTTTTTTTCTTTGTTTTTCGTTGTTTTTTTTTTTAATAAAACGACTTGGATGAGAGTATTTTCACAAATTAATAACTGCCAGCAAAAACAAAACAAAAAAAACAAAACAAAAAACAAAAGCAAAAAACAGACAAAACACAAAGGGGGGCTCCGCTTTTAGGCTTGGCTAAATCTATATATTATTTTATAAACTAATTGCGATTTTGAGACGGCAATTGTGCATTTGTTATATTAACGGCTAGTTGGAAGAAAATATATTCCGTATTGGGCGGAGTCGCGAAGCGACGGAGCCCAATAGGGAGAATATATTTTCTTCCCACGCCGTCAATATAATGCAGAATTTACGTCTCAAAATTGCAATTAGTTTTGTATCACGATTTAAGCGTTATTCGGGAAAAACAAACGCAAAACTGAGAATTTCCTGCACGGATTGAAAGATAAATTCTTACAACTTGTCAAGTATTAAACACGAATCTTTGTACGCGCTATCAAATCTTTGTTTTGCAGAAAATTACCAAAATATGGACTTTCCTCACCATAAATCGGTGCTTCACACAAATAAATTCAAAGTAGCATCTTTATGTGGTTTTGTTAGGTTCCAGAAGTCGACAAAACTGATAAAATAATACAATCTCGACGACCTTTTCGTTCAAAACTTTTTCAAAAACATGATTACGTGATTAGCGCGCGCACAACAGCACCTTGGCAAAAACAAACTGTTAAAAACAAATGAAAATACGTTTTAATTCTCTTGTCGACCTTGTTATTTCGATAACATGGACTCTTAAGTTGAATATCGCCTTCCTTTATCTTTCAAACGGTAAAGCAATTTACAGTTCTGGCCCCATTTTGACGAGAAACTGAAGGAGCCCGACAAAAATGGTGCAGAATTCTCAACCAATCACCGGCTCGCTTTTAAGAAATCAATACGTAGTTATATTTGACGTCTCAAAAACAATCAAAAGAAACTGAGAATCGTGATACTTTCCTTTAATCATTTTCCTTTGAAAGGAAAGTGCAAGCTAGCGGAATTTCTAGCTCATAGCCCTCGGCGACGGCGCCTTTCTTGTTGTATTTTGCCGCTGGAACTTTTTTGTTTGGCTGCCACATACTAAATTGCATACATTTTCTAACTTCATTCAGGTTTTATTCTTTTATAGTAAAAAATCCACCGCACACAGCAGGTGTTTCAATAAGCTTGAAAATAAGATGCCGTTATTCTGGGAAAACAATAGAGGTCAACTTCATGGTACTCAAAAACGTTTTTAAATTGAATTTCAAAAAAGGTTGAAATGAATTACTTGAGGGGTACTTAAAATTTTCTGGCTTCTAAACGTTACGAAGTTAGCGTCTCCTTTTATTATCTCCATTCAAGTACGAACTCATTCTAATTGAAAATTATTGGCAAATCGAAGAAATGAAATCTTCGAGAAACCTCAATGAAATCGGAAATCGCTTAATCGTGACAACAGCACGTAGAAACTGAAAGATTATTTGGTTAGTAATTAGGGGTTTGTCCCATTTCCTAAAAAAGGCGGATTTGACTCACTTTCTTTGTGTAATTTCCTTTTAAATTGAAATTTACTTAAGAAGCGCTTAATAAACTCAAATTCCAGCAAAATGTCAGTTAAATGATGTTTTAAAACAACGCTCGCCAAAGTTTGGTTAGACTAGACTACACCGTTGAAAACAAGTTAATTTGCTCTTGTCAAGAACGAATCTCCTATACCAAAAGTCAAAGCAAAAACGTCTAAGCGGCACTATAGTCTTCTTTTGTAGGTATATCAAGACTACCTTTCAGTTCAGTCGTAAGCAAATAGACTTGTTCGATCGTTCGTCAAGGCGGAACGAGGCAATGAGGCGTGTGGTTGGCGCTACGAAAGTAGTCTGCTAAACTCTAATTTACAAGTACTAAAAACACGATATTGTTCCGGTAAACCCCATTAAAAAAATTGAGCGTAATTTTCCAACCTCTACAACCCCTCATTGAGGCACAGGTAAAATCTACAAACCTTCTTTTAAATATCGCCTTATATTTTAAAAGCCAAACAAATCTTTACGTTTGTTTAGTTAGACAGAAGCATTTCCAGCCCTTCTCTCCCAAACTACACTTCCTTGATCGTTGTAATAATTTCCGAGAATAAATGCCCGGGTAGGGTTGTTATAATTGCCAACAAACCGCGGCTTAAACGACTTGTTTTAATAGTCACAGTATCGAAAGTCGGATTATGCAAACCTCGCATAGCACTTTTGAGGTAACAAATCAAATGAAGTGCTCAATACAAAAACCACTGAATACTTTAGCTGATTAGGTTAGCCTGTTGTATTCAGTGAAGACAAAACTTGCTATCAACATTAGTGTGACAAGAGCAAAATAAAGTAATAAAACTATGTTGTACAATTTCGGTAGAACTGTTCCGTGTTTCATGATTATTTCATCATCAGTTATTATTGTTATCAAAAATATGAAACAATATCAGCATACTCACAAGGTCCACAACCGCCGCATCCCTCAACATGATTCCGGTTAACAACAAGAATACTGGTTAACGTCAAAACCAAAGCGAGGAAACAGCCCATGGTCGGGATGGTACTGCGGCATGAAGCAATGACAGTTTAATCCGTCTAAACTTATCCCACAATATATTAATATAGGATATGCAGGGTTAAAACCCATGCTATAAATAGACATTACGACTTAATAAGGAAAGCTATTTACATGCACTATTATATAAAAACGCGAAACATTTACCCTTCACTTCAATTTGCTGACAGTTCTGGAAGGACTATTTGCATCCCACGAAGATTTCGCTTTCAAAGCCTAAGAAAACGGCATAAAGAACCAGGACGAAACCACAACCCGGAAAACGATAAGTAAGTGTTACTAATCGATACATTGAAAATTGCCGTTGAGGGCTGAACAAGTTCATCCAAAATGGAAATTTGCCTTTATTAAGACCTTCTTATATTAGTTTGCTCTTCCGTTTTAGCTCGACGTGTAAATATTAAGTTTGTTTGTACTTCAAATCATACTTGAGCTACTCTTGTAAACGTCTTGTTAAATTAATATATTCCGAAAACGTGTCGGAATGCACATTTGTAGCCATATAAATCATAAATACAGCATCCCTAGACGCAGTCTTAACTGTTGTACAGAAACACGTAACCAAAAAGTACTTACCGACTTAGTGAGGGACGTTTGACATTTAAAGCCCTTCTTTGAATACTACTAAAGCAAACTTGTTACTCTTGCAAGGAAGTGCCTACATGCTAATAACTTCTGTGTCAAAGGAAGTTCAACCCCCGTTACAGTCGATCTATTGGGCCCGGTTCAAACGTCGAACTTCACATGTGCCGAACCTAATAATTAGGTTCGGCACATGTGAAGTTCGACGTATGAATGAATTAAGTTCGACAAATTTGTATTCGGGTCGACCCTGCCGTTCTATTCGACTGTGCAAGTCGAATAGAACCGCAAAAGTTCGACTTTGATTCAGACGTCGAACTTCACATGTGCCGAACCTAATGCATGAATTACGTTAATGTATTTCTGAATATAACAGCGCCGTTCTTGCATCTGATTAAAAAGAGAACTGGGCCGCGCAAACTGTAAACGCGCTGTCGACAAGAATCATTACTTATAACGGACTGCATGAAAGTCGAATTGTTTTCGCTTGTTATTTTTTTGTGGATGGCTATTCTGAAATAACAGAAAATAACAAAAACGACAAAAAACTGTATTTATCCCAAATTTGGCGAACGAATTCTTAAACCGTAATATCTAAATATTACAACAGTTACTATAATAAAAGAAAGCTTTTTTTTTCCTGTTAACTGTATTCCTATGCTTTTTGAGACCTGATATTGCACAACGGATGATTGTTTACCGCTGTTTTGGAGAATTAAGTTGGAGTGATTAAGGTCGACGTCTGAATCAACTGTCGAACTTAATTATTTAGGTCGACCCAAATAGCAATTAGGTTCGGCACATATAAAGTTCGACGTTTGAACCGGGCCTTAGTGCATCACTTATATGAACGTTTGGTTGGCAAAGGAAAGCCCCCTAAAAGTTTTTTTTATTTTATATCAGGATGCTGAGTTTGCATCTCTGGATATGGAATTTCCTATTAGGGGTTTTCCCTCCGGTTTTCCCTGTTCTCGGTTATTTTTAAAATTATGATCAAACGTCCAGTGCAAACAATGGTTGGTTGTCTGAGATCATTTAAACAGTTAGACATACTTACCTCGTACCTTTACTTTACAGCTAAAATTCACCTCTTACTGCGTATTTTGATTGATGAAACATGCTGCATGATTCCTTTATCCACTGTTTACTTTGGGGTGTCTATCTTACAGCTGAAACAAGGTCAAGGGGGTCGGCGTATTGCGTGCAGCATGTCCTATTAAATGCTTTTAGCGTCGGAAAAGAAGGACTGATATTATTTTAATTCGAGTATTATGTTTCAAGGGTTTCAACTGTACAATCTTAGTTCGCTGATGACAGATCGGTTAGCACAGTAAATGCGTTTAATGGGTAAACCTACATGATCACACTGGAACAATAACACTACAGGGTAAGTTCCTTCTCTCTCTAGTCCTTTCTGAAGCCGGCTTCTTTGTTTTGGTTGTTAACCGGCCGTCGCTATGGCGACCGCCGGTTTATAAAATGGGCACGGTTTTGTCGTGATAGTCAGTTGGCTTAACATACGAACAAAGTGCTGTAAAGCTTGTGGTACGGGTACTCAAGAGCGGTACTGTCTTATATAAGACGCATGCGCATACAGTACAGCCCAAAAATAATGCACGCGCAAGAACTTCTTTTTGCGTCCGCAAGCCGGGAACTTCTTGCGGCTACTTGCGGGACGCTTGCGCTTGAATACTGCAAGCCGCAAGAACTTCTTTGCGTTTAGAAGTTAAAACCGCAAGAACTTCTTTGTGGTAAGATGTCCGGACCGCAAGTAAGCACAAGAACTTCTTTGCGCTAACATCTTAAAAACCCGGAACCCGGAGAAGGTAAAAAAGAGACCACTTTGAAGTACAACGCACGTTCGAAATCGGCTGCCTTTGTAGCTTGCAATCAGTTGTTTATTTGGTCGCTTGTAAGTTTTTTTCTTCGGTTTAGAATTTTTTATCTGATAAAGAGTTCACTAGGTTCTGAATTTGACGCTGGTCGCCTTCAATGTTGTTTTTTAACGGCTAGGGAGAAACGAGACTAAAACGAAGCACGCGTATGTTATTGTTTATTATGTGTCCCGGAGTCCCAGACATGCGGTACGCTTAGCGGCGCGAAAGATTTCGCTCGATTTATTTCACTTAAATAAGGAACAACGGCAAAGCACAGTCCATCAGTCACATTATTAATGAACCGACATTCACCTGTTCAAAAGTCTTAATTGGAAAAACACATTATGTTTGTAAAAATAGTTCCATTCATTACGCTGAAGTCGATATCACATTTTAAAACTTCGAAGTAAACCAAAGAAGTCTGAAGGAAACTAAAACTCCGCGATCTGAAAGAAATTCGACACGTCAATTCTAACCTGAGTAGACACAAATCTGCAGTATGCAAATTTAGTACGATTTGCATGAATGACATTTTGTAACGCAATGCATGAGCAGTTCTCTAAGCCGTCAAAACAGCAAGCCCCGGGCAGCAAGCTGTGTCGAAAGGCGAATGTGTAGTTGAAATCATATGTCTATGCTATTTCTTCGAGTATTCCTTTTTTGCTGGGAAATTAAAGTGGTAAGGATGCAGGGATTCTTGACGAGTTCACCCACGAGATGGCATGACTTCCAGCACGTGTAAGTCCACAGGACACCCAAGCATAATATTTGAATATCATTAAAAATGGCGTTTCAAAATATAAGACTTTGTATGGGATTTCGAACCGAACATTTTGAGCACTACATAACAACGAACTAACTGAATAAAGTTCATGAAACATTACATGGTGTTGTTTGCAATCCTTACAACGCATTTTGAGTAATTTGAGGTCCATTTACTTAACTGTGTTAGTACATGTATAATACATTGACAAGGAAGGAGTCATTTGGCCCGATTTAGCCACTATCACCGCTCGACACGTTTCCGATTTCGCTCGAATTTACCCACAAATATAGTTCAGGCTCCCATTCTGACTTAGCGACTTGACAAAAGGAAGACATACATGTCAAGTGATTTTCTCAAAACCAATTGCACATACCTCGTGTCCCAAGAGTATATGTGCGCCCATTCGGCCTAATGTTATGCATGAATTTGAAATGAGGTTCGAGAGGTTTAATGAGATGCGTAACGCTAAGTGGGAGAGTGGGACCTAACCCTAGCCTCATGAATAATAGCCCTAACCCTAGCCTCATGAATAATAGCCCTAAGCCGCCATCTTGTTTCTCGAGCCCTAAGCCGCCATCTTGTTTCTCTAACCCTAAGCCGCCATGTTGTTTTGAAGCCGCCATCTTGTTTTTTCCTTTCCTTCCCGCTAACCCTAACTCGAAGGTTTCTTCTCGAAAGTCGCCATTTTGTTTTTTTTTTCTCGAAGGTTTCTTCTTCGCTCCGCCATTTTGTTTTGAACCCTAAGTTTTTCTCTTAACCCTAAGTCTCTATGAGACTCTCTACTTTAAAAAAGAAAAAAAGAATGCGCCAGCCGGGATTCGAACCTGAAGAATTTAGAAGAGTTAGAATGAGAAACCTAATACTTACCTCACTGCGCCAAGCCCGGGCTGACTGAGTAATGAGTGGGATAAGTTCTAATAGTAGGTTATTCAGTGCAGACCCTGAGAAAACAGTCGAAAGATATAAACAAAAGCGGACCCTGAGGAAACAGTCGAAACATATAAACAAAAGCGCCTTGAAATCATCCCATCAAATCACCCTTGGCCCTTAAAACAGAAATCAAGCGCAGATAAAATCAATCCTCCTTTATTATTCTTCGCGCGTGGGCGAACAAGATTTACAATACTTTAAAACAACGCACTGGTATCAAATCCTACAAAGCTGTAGGAAAATAAAGTTTATGGGAACCTTGCCGTTTTCTTTCAATCTTACGGCCCTTATTGTCACTCTCAATGGTTACAATATCAATATGATCATTAAATGTCACGATCTTCGGTTTTTCATCCACGGATAATTTCTGCCATTCCTCATTCATCTTCGGTATTCTAGCCCGATCCTTTCTTCGACGTATCATTTTGGTGCGCCATCTTTTCTTGGACCGATTATATTTTGCGGCATTCTTTCCTTGGTCCGATAAGATGATAGTATGATGTATTCCAATCAGGTCCCTCCTTGTTCTATTATGCGGTATTCCAAACAAATCCATACTTGCTCAAACCGGTCTTTGCAAATTTTTCAAAGCGTATCGTTCTTGCTTTAAGTTAATGTTTTCCAAGAACCAACTGAAACTCCCGTGCTGTAAACTGTGAAGACCTATTTCCCTTACAATAAACGGTTGCTGGTTCAGTTGATACCCATCCAAATCGACAATCATACAGATTTGTTCCAGGTTGTCTTCTGTCTAAAACAGAGTTGATTTGGCTTAACTGACACACCCTAAACAGGTACAGACTTGCCCCATGAGGTCATAACCGTCTTTGTCGTTAGAATGTTTGTCGGAACATATCGAATCATACCTGGTGACGTCATATCCACCTTGTTTTGTATATAAAAATTGTATTGCGCGAATTTTCTAAAAGGGAACGATCAAAGATGGCTGCTTGTTTTCTCTATCTCTCGTCAAGTTTTACGGATTGGTTTCTTTACAAGACACACTTGTACCTGTGTAAGCAGTTGTATGAACCCACCGACTTACCGGAACCGACAGACGATCCTTTACAGGTAATTGAACTCTGTCAAGGCAATATCGGGCGTTGGATTGCATTTATGGTCTGGTTGGAAACATGTCCGAACGCGTTTCCTTGTTTTCAAGAAATACGGCGACGTTACGCCATTCCCTCTATTGTAACGTTGGATGGTCTACTACGGCTAAAAGATAGATCTCTAACGCAGTCCACTTAACTTCGACCAAAATGAACTACAGACGTTTTTACTCTACGAGTGAACAATGTCAACGTCGGATGTTCACCTAGATGTCCCAAACAACGGTTCTTTTAGGAACCACCAAAGCCTATGAAAGTAAATGACCAATAAAACATTACTTTCTGTTTTGAGTAACCAGGTGTTTAGAAAAAATCAACATATTATTTTTGGTTAAGACTGTATTTTATTTTTTTTTTTCAATACTGTCCAAGAATGGCAGAACTTGGATGGGGAATATACCCCATTTGACCCTGACTAAAATGTTTGGGTGAACTGCCTTCATCTTCGGGACTGGCCTCTTCTACAGTCATGTCCTCTTCTGGACTATCCTCTTCTGGACTGTCATACATGTCATCATCAGGTGACTCGTTGGGTGACTCGTCCGTGTCCTCTTTGTCTGTGTCGGATTCTTCCAAAGGTTGAAAAACCCGATTTAGCAAATATTTGCGCTGGTTGACCCCAGCCTCGACGGCTTCATTGAAATCCATATCTTCCTCTTCTTGGAATTTCTTACGGGTTTCCAAGATGGCCTCATGGATCGGGTCCTCTCTAAGCATATGAACCCACTTCAAGTGGTCAATGTACTGATGTCTCAACTCTTTCTGTAGCTCAGGCAACATCTCGTTGTACGCGCGAATTCTTGCCCGTTTCTTACTCAAACCAGCTTTCTGCAAACTATTAACGAGATGTCTCAAATCTTTCAATTTGATCACCTTGACCCTTTCACGAAATTCATCCCACGGATCTATATCTGAGATTTCCTCTTCTTGTTTGACTGGGGATGCGGATGATTCGGGAAACTCATCCAATGGAGTCAAAGTGTTGGATGACATGGGGTCTCCAAAAATGTCAAAAACAAATTTCTTTCCTGTTTTTGGATCGACGTGTACCGTAGGACTCCCTAGATCTGCGGGTTCACCTGTTTCTGGTTCCGTTGTTTCCGTCGGACTCGGTGGTTCTGGGGTAATTGGCTCAAAAATATTGTTTTCTGAGTGACCCTGTTCGTTACTATCACGCTGTTCAACTTGTAAATGGTTGGCTTCGTGACGTTTTCGATTATCCGATCGAGTAAATTGTTTCAGACAGTAACGACACGTCGTACTCATCGAGACATTTGCACGGTTTGATGTTTACACAAAAATGATCTAAAATGATCAGAAAAGCGACTTAAATACGTTGCTCACAACATGAGGTCGAGGTTACATCAGGTCGAGGTTCTGATAAGTCCATCAGTACCTCTTGAAGCGCTTTTTGAATTTTTTCCAAGGCCTGTTGTATGTCATCCTTCGGTTTTGATACCTTTAGCTTATATTTCCAACAGTAATGTTTTTCGTGGCGTTTTCGATTCCGATTGATGGTAAAGGGTTTGTCACAATATTGACATAGATAGGACATGATTGCTCCGTCAAGTGTTGACTCCAGTTGATATTTTAGTGTCTAGAATGATCCCTTTATAGTCAATTTCGTAACGCATGCAGGACCCTGTATTCAGTAATGTATAGTTAGACCCATTCCCCCTCTACCTACCCCTCAGCTTCTTGAAGTTATAACCTCCTCATATGAGTTGAGGTTAACCAGCCCCGTCATGTACTATCCTCCTCCTCCTCCTCCTCCTCCTCAAAATAGTATCCCCCTCGTACCCTCCTCCCCCTCCTCAAAATAGTATCCCCCTCGTACTCTCCTCCTCCTCCTCCTCAAAATAGTATCCCCCTCGTACCCTCCTCCTCAAAATGGTATCCCGCTCGTACCCTCCTCCTCCTCCTCAAAATAGTATCCCCCTCGTACCCTCCTCCTCCTCCTCCTCAAAATAGTATCCCCCTCGTACCCTCCTCCTCAAAATGGTATCCCCCTCGTACCCTCCTCCTCCTCCTCAAAATAGTATCCCCCTCGTACCCTCCTCCTCCTCCTCCAAATAGTATCCCCTTCGTACCCTCCTCCTCCTCCTCAAAATAGTACCCCCCTCGTACCCTCCTCCTCCGAATAGTATCCGAATAGTATCCGAATAGTATCCGAATAGTATCCGCATACTATTTTGAGGAGGAGGAGGAGGGTACGAAGGGGGATACTATTTTGAGGAGGAGGAGGAGGAGGGTACGAGGGGGATACCATTTTGAGGAGGAGGAGGAGGGTACGAGGGGGATACTATTTTGAGGAGGAGGAGGAGGAGGGTACGAGGGGGATACCATTTTGAGGAGGAGGAGGAGGGTACGAGGGGGATACTATTTTGAGGAGGAGGAGGAGGAGGAGGGTACGAGGGGGATACTATTTTGAGGAGGAGGAGGAGGGTACGAGGGGGATACTGTTTTGAGGAGGAGGAGGAGGAGGAGGATAGTACATGACGGGGCTGGTTAACCTCAACTCATATGAGGAGGTTATAACTTCAAGAAGCTGAGGGGTAGGTAGAGGGGGAATGGGTCTAACTATACATTACTGAATACAGGGTCCTGCATGCGTTACGAAATTGACTATAAAGGGATCATTCTAGACACTAAAATATCAATTGGAGACAACACTTGACGGAGCAATCATGTCCTATCTATGTCAATATTGTGACAAACCCTTTACCATCAATCGGAATCGAAAACGCCACGAAAAACATTACTGTTGGAAACAAGCTAAAGGTATCAAAACCGAAGGATGACATACAACAGGCCTTGGAAAAAATTCAAAAAGCGCTTCAAGAGGTACTGATGGACTTATCAGAACCTCGACCTGATGTAACCTCGACCTCATGTTGTGAGCAACGTATTTAAGTCGCTTTTCTGATCATTTTAGATCATTTTTGTGTAAACATCAAACCGTGCAAATGTCTCGATGAGTACGACGTGTCGTTACTGTCTGAAACAATTTACTCGATCGGATAATCGAAAACGTCACGAAGCCAACCATTTACAAGTTGAACAGCGTGATAGTAACGAACAGGGTCACTCAGAAAACAATATTTTTGAGCCAATTACCCCAGAACCACCGAGTCCGACGGAAACAACGGAACCAGAAACAGGTGAACCCGCAGATCTAGGGAGTCCTACGGTACACGTCGATCCAAAAACAGGAAAGAAATTTGTTTTTGACATTTTTGGAGACCCCATGTCATCCAACACTTTGACTCCATTGGATGAGTTTCCCGAATCATCCGCATCCCCAGTCAAACAAGAAGAGGAAATCTCAGATATAGATCCGTGGGATGAATTTCGTGAAAGGGTCAAGGTGATCAAATTGAAAGATTTGAGACATCTCGTTAATAGTTTGCAGAAAGCTGGTTTGAGTAAGAAACGGGCAAGAATTCGCGCGTACAACGAGATGTTGCCTGAGCTACAGAAAGAGTTGAGACATCAGTACATTGACCACTTGAAGTGGGTTCATATGCTTAGAGAGGACCCGATCCATGAGGCCATCTTGGAAACCCGTAAGAAATTCCAAGAAGAGGAAGATATGGATTTCAATGAAGCCGTCGAGGCTGGGGTCAACCAGCGCAAATATTTGCTAAATCGGGTTTTTCAACCTTTGGAAGAATCCGACACAGACAAAGAGGACACGGACGAGTCACCCAACGAGTCACCTGATGATGACATGTATGACAGTCCAGAAGAGGATAGTCCAGAAGAGGACATGACTGTAGAAGAGGCCAGTCCCGAAGATGAAGGCAGCTCACCCAAACATTTTAGTCAGGGTCAAATGGGGTATATTCCCCATCCAAGTTCTGCCATTCTTGGACAGTATTGAAAAAAAAAAATAAAATACAGTCTTAACCAAAAATAATATGTTGATTTTTTCTAAACGCCTGGTTACTCAAAACAGAAAGTAATGTTTTATTGGTCATTTACTTTCATAGGCTTTGGTGGTTCCTAAAAGAACCGTTGTTTGGGACATCTAGGTGAACATCCGACGTTGACATTGCTCACTCGTAGAGTAAAAACTTCTGTAGTTCATTTTGGTCGAAGTTAAGTGGACTGCGTTAGAGATCTATCTTTTAGCCGTAGTAGACCATCCAACGTTACAATAGAGGGAATGGCGTAACGTCGCCGTATTTCTTGAAAACAAGGAAACGCGTTCGGACATGTTTCCAACCAGACCATAAATGCAATCCAACGCCCGATATTGCCTTGACAGAGTTCAATTACCTGTAAAGGATCGTCTGTCGGTTCCGGTAAGTCGGTGGGTTCATACAACTGCTTACACAGGTACAAGTGTGTCTTGTAAAGAAACCAATCCGTAAAACTTGACGAGAGATAGAGAAAACAAGCAGCCATCTTTGATCGTTCCCTTTTAGAAAATTCGCGCAATACAATTTTTATATACAAAACAAGGTGGATATGACGTCACCAGGTATGATTCGATATGTTCCGACAAACATTCTAACGACAAAGACGGTTATGACCTCATGGGGCAAGTCTGTACCTGTTTAGGGTGTGTCAGTTAAACCAAATCAACTCTGTTTTAGACAGAAGACAACCTGGAACAAATCTGTATGATTGTCGATTTGGATGGGTATCAACTGAACCAGCAACCGTTTATTGTAAGGGAAATAGGTCTTCACAGATTACAGCACGGGAGTTTCAGTTGGTTCTTGGAAAACATTAACTTAAAGCAAGAACGATACGCTTTGAAAAATTTGCAAAGACCGGTTTGAGCAAGTATGGATTTGTTTGGAATACCGCATAATAGAACAAGGAGGGATCTGATTGGAATACATCATACTATCATCTTATCGGACCAAGGAAAGAATGCCGCAAAATATAATCGGTCCAAGAAAAGATGGCGCACCAAAATGATACGTCGAAGAAAGGATCGGGCTAGAATACCGAAGATGAATGAGGAATGGCAGAAATTATCCGTGGATGAAAAACCGAAGATCGTGACATTTAATGATCATATTGATATTGTAACCATTGAGAGTGACAATAAGGGCCGTAAGATTGAAAGAAAACGGCAAGGTTCCCATAAACTTTATTTTCCTACAGCTTTGTAGGATTTGATACCAGTGCGTTGTTTTAAAGTATTGTAGATCTTGTTCGCCCACGCGCGAAGAATAATAAAGGAGGATTGATTTTATCTGCGCTTGATTTCTGTTTTAAGGGCCAAGGGTGATTTGATGGGATGATTTCAAGGCGCTTTTGTTTATATGTTTCGACTGTTTCCTCAGGGTCCGCTTTTGTTTATATCTTTCGACTGTTTTCTCAGGGTCTGCACTGAATAACCTACTATTAGAACTTATCCCACTCATTACTCAGTCAGCCCGGGCTTGGCGCAGTGAGGTAAGTATTAGGTTTCTCATTCTAACTCTTCTAAATTCTTCAGGTTCGAATCCCGGCTGGTGCATTCATTTTTTCTTTTTTAAAGTAGAGAGTCTCATAGAGACTTAGGGTTAAGAGAAAAACTTAGGGTTCAAAACAAAATGGCGGAGCGAAGAAGAAACCTTCGAGAAAAAAAAACAAAATGGCGACTTTCGAGAAGAAACCTTCGAGTTAGGGTTAGCGGGAAGGAAAGGAAAAAACAACTTGGCGGCTTAGGGCTCGAGAAACAAGATGGCGGCTTAGGGCTATTATTCATAAGGCTAGGGTTAGGGCTATTATTCATGAGGCTAGGGTTAGGTCCCACTCTCCCACTTAGGGTTACGCATCTCATTAAACCTCTCGAACCTCATTTCAAATTCATGCATAAAATTACGCCGAATGGGCGCACATATACTCTGTCCCAAAAGAATTATCCACTGCACAAAATCTTAATAGCAGCTCAAAATAGGCCGCCATGGATCCGTGAGGATCCCGATAGCCCCGTTTGACCGCGGTCGGCACTGGACACCAGTCAAATCATGCCCTTATCGGGAGGGCCACGCTCGTTTTGGTCGTGTTACAATTGTAGTAACTATGACCCGGTACGGACACAAAATTGTCGCTCCAACGTAGTCTGGTTCGCGTGAGAAAATCGCTGCGTGTTACAAGCCGATAGCAAAAATAAATCATTCCCATTTCTGAATTTATATCCATTTTCAGGGTGTATATTTTCTTGTTTTTTTAATAAGTAGGTTACCTGACCGGCTTCATGCAAATATAGAAATAGATATTGTATATACAACTATAACAATTTTAAAATAAAACATTTTCACGCGCGTGAGGATATGAATTTAAATGAATTTGCCAACTTCGGTTCGAAAAAATATACCTGGTATATAAAACCTATCGAGGATTCCAAAAAATTGAACACATTCAATTCACGCAGAGTACGTATTTAAAATTAACGCAGTAGACTGACCTGTATTACAAACGTTTTGTACACCAACGCAAATATGTCCAATTTACCACGCATGAATAGAAACATAGGAGGAAGGAGAAACACGGTTCACTTTCTCTTTTTCTTGACTCGTTTTCAGTTTCTAACGGCCAAGACCGTTTTAATTTCTTTCGATAACTTAATTCTCTCCATAAGGTCACGGAGTCCCGCGCAGCGATTCCACCTTTCTCGCGCGAACCAGACTACGTTGGAGCGACAATTTTGTGTCCGTACCGGGTCATAGTTACTACAATTGTAACACAGCCAAAACGAGCGTGACCCTCCCGATAAGGGCATGATTTGACTGGTGTCCAGTGCCGACCGCGGTCAAACGGGGCTATCGGGATCCTCACGGATCCATGGCGGCCTATTTTGAGATGCTATTATGATTCTGTGCAGTGGATAATTCTTTTGGGACAAGAGGTATGTGCAATTGGTTTTGAGAAAATCACTTGTATGTCTTCTTTTTGTCACGTCGCTAAGTCAGAATGGGAGCCTGAACTATATTTGTGGATAAATTCGAGCGAAATCCGAAACGTGTCGAGCGGTGATAGTGGCTAAATTGGGCCAAATGACTCCTTCCTTGTCAATGTATTATACACGTACTAACACAGTTAAGTAAATGGACCTCAAATTGCTCAAAATGCGTTGTAAGGATTGCAAACAACACCATGTAATGTTTCATGAACTTTATTCAGATAGTTCGTTGTTATGTAGTGCTCAAAATGTTCGGTTCGAAATCCCATACAAAGTCTTATATTTTGAAACGCCATTTTTAATGATATTCAAATATTATGCTTGGGCTTCCTATGGTAAGTCTTGTCTTGTCTTGCCTGTCAAAGAAGAGTTCGCGCAGTTTGCCACAATTATAGCTTTTGGACTTTTTTGTTTCTATTTCTTTGATGGAATAAAAAACTGAATTGAGTCAGTTCTGAGTTGAACCCGTATTACCGTATCAGACACGCTTAAAAAAATTTGCCGGTTCATGTTTTGTCATGTGCCGGAGATCATGTTTACCGGTTGTTTTATCTCGCAGTCGGAAAGCTGGCGAATATTCCATTTCGTGACGTGAATTTTCTTCGATACTTCGGTTGTTCGAACATTTGCTTCCTTGAGTTTTTGATTAGCCTTGCGAACTTTCGCTTAACTTGGCGAATTGTCGCGCCAACGCGGCGAAAAATCGCTCGAAGGCTCAGCGATATTTCAAAGAGAATAGAGCGCGACATTTGCTCTCGTTACTTTTGCAAATTACCTCACACTAACACGAGCGCTACAAGTTTCTTCGGCTGGACTACGGAGCCCGTTTAGTGCCATCTAAATTTACACTTTTATTTTCAAGTTTCGCGACTTTTTTCGCGACTTTGTTCGCGACTTTGTTCGCGACTTTTTTCGCGACCTTTTTTGACGATCTTGTTTGCGGGCTCAAATAGAGGGCACAGGGCTGAAAGAAAGGAGGTAAATTATCTCGTTATGAACTTTTATTTGTCTCCTTCTTTAAAAATGTATTAGTCTAAGTCTCCGTATTAACCCGTTCCTCTGCGAAACAATTAATAAATTACTTAATTACCTGGCTATCTGAATTTTTGTTAATACTGAAGTAAAACCTATCTTCTTTGACTCTGAATACTTTCATTTCAATCAAAATCAAACCAAATACATCCGCGCGTTTTGATTTCTGTGTGGCAATTGTTGCACAGTTGAGGTTCTCTGATACAATCGGCCAAAATCTGTGATTATCACCTAAAGTTAAGTTTGCATGCAAAGTTGTCGGTGAAAAGTAAGCGGATTTTGTACTGTTCTGCTAGAGGGTACAGGCCAAAAGCTGCGAGCTGCAATATTGATCAACGAATGACACGGTGGCAAACGTCGTTCTCTCACGTCGTGCTTAAACTCTCTGTGACGACACCACATTATTTTTATTCAGCAAATTCTGACGGTTCATGGAAGCAGGAAATCCAGCGAAAGTTGTTTGTTACACGATCTGACCGGAAAACCGCAATTGACGTCATTGGCGGGTCTACGACAGCGCCGCAGGAAACAGAGCTAATCACGAGAGCTTCCGAAACCACAACGAAAATAGACGAACAGAAAACATGCAGAAATAGTCTGTGGTAAGGAGTGCGGCTCAGATAAAAATTTGTTACTCTTATTGAAACAATCTCTTTGGCTTAGAAATTAAACAGCCCCAGCCCCAAATGAAAATATCGCTCAATCAAATCGTTGCGTTGTAAATTATTTTGGTGCACTGCTGATAGATATCGCGGGAGAACTGCTGCACACAACGGAGAAAGAACAATGATACTACGATTATTGGAATCACCTTTGACAACATTTTTGCCCATTTGCACAATCTCTTTGAGCCCGCAAACGAGATGGCCAAAAAAGTCGCCAAAAAAGTCGCGAAGAAAGTCGCCAAAAAGGTCGCGAAAAAAGTCGCGAAAAAAAATCGCGAAAAAAGTCGCGAAGAAAGTCGCGAAAAAAGTCGCGAAAGTGGAAAATAAAAGTGTAAATTTCGGTGGCACTTAACGGGCTCCGTATCTGGACCCGCAGTACTTCTTGCGCCTTCTTGCGGCTTGCAGTAACATTAGTAACTTCTTGCGGCTTCATCCGGCTAGATTTTCAACTTCTTGCGCTTCGAATGTTCTTGCGGGTAAACCGCAAAAACATAGCACTTTCACTTCTTCCGCCGGCTTGCGTGTTCTTGCGGCGCAAGAGCTTCTTGCGCCACTTCTTGCGCGTGCATTATTTTTGGGTTGTACTGTATTTTAGTCTGCTGAATGTTACCTTCGTTTGTTCTTTTCTTTTAATTTACAGTATTTAAGATATCAGCGACGAAGGGTTGTTAAGTTTGGGGTTTTTTGTATTTGTCTTGTAAAACGCATGCGCAATTGAGTAAAGCAGCTAACAGGATGGAATGCGGAATTGGCTGTGTTGTCTGATCTAGTTAGTGGTTATGGTGAAAATGTTTTTAGCGCAGGGGTTTTTTATTGGGATTGACATTTTGAGGGTGTAAAAATGTGGGAGTCAGAAGGATTTGTGAATGTCAGGAGCATATCACGCTTCTGTGAATGTGATTTGCTTTGAAAGTTGCGTTTTGTATAGGAGCGGTGTAACATTGTGCTGCGTTTTATTGGGGGGGGGTGGTTTGCGAAGTGGATTGTAAGGTTTCTGATTGGCTAACTTGTATTTCGCAGCGGACAAAAAGGACAGTTGCGTTTTGCCGGCGTGGGCTAGGAAGAGAAGGAATTGGTACTAGTATGATGATGCAATATTAGTGGATTGCACCATCAGTACATAATAGTTCTGACTTGTGAACGGAGAGAGATGAGTGTTTATTTGAGGCGAGAAGGTGATACGAAGGAATCGTCATTAAATAAGGAGATCAATTAATAGGGTAGGTGTTACGAGTCTTTTTGCATTGAAAGAACGAAAATATCTGAATATTATCGACGGATTTGTGTGGTTTGCGTGTGGTGTACGCTAAAGGCTACGAGCAGTCTCTCTTTCCGTTCAGAGATAGTGAAGGAAAAGAAAAACAAGCGAGTGAGAGCGAAATCGATTGCGGTTCGACAGGCGCGTTAGCTTTCAAAGACGTGGGCGACTTTCGTCCCCGCTCGCTTGTTTACTTTTGCAAGGGGATTCTCGGGTTGGCAAACCGGATTTAAACATCACGTCATGAGATATGCCTTGACGTGCCCCATACTCTGACGATCTGCTCAAGCTCGTGTTTATCAAGCGTTATATTTTGATTCTACTGCTATGTTCACTGTTTGTATTTAAGGTCTACGCACAACAGTAAATACTTCGTCGTCCCGGTGTGAGCATTCTCTGTTGTGGACGAATTTATATCGACATTCAACGTTTGAGTGAATTTGCGTTTTTCAGCACAAATAAAAGCGATAAGAAAGATAAGCTGAGTCATCAGAGTTTAAGCATTATCTCACCAGTAACGTTATAGTCAAAATATTGTGTCACACAATCACACTTTTCGTCACGCCGGTTCGTATAAATAGAGGATCGCGCTAACATTTGTGAAACCTAGGGGTGGGGAGGGTCAGAATGGCCGGTTAAAATGCCCAATGGGCTTTCTTGTTTGTTCATAAAAAGTGGCTGTTCAGCAGAACAAGACAGGAAGTTTAATTGACCATCATGCTCAACATTTAGCGTCACTCAACAGCTTTCGTCGCCGCGTGGCAAAATCACCTTCCGATCGGAGTTTTCCCGTTTTCCTCCGTAGATTCCGTTTCATAGTCGACACCATTTTGAGTTATTCTAGACAAGCTCCAGAAGTGCGTAATGCTATTGTAATGAATTGTCATATGGATCCGTGGATAACGCAATAAAGGTATAATATAAGCATTTTTGGCTGGTGATCCCGTTAGACGCTGGGCGCTAGTTTTAACCTATATACAGCATTCATTCGTACCGCGTGGATGTGAGTCTTCTTATTTTACTGCAAAATAATATGCGCCGCTGATCTGATCCCTTCAGGCTGCACGACAGACAACAATCAATCGGTTTTCTGCATGGTTTTTCTTTGCTGTTTTTTTTAACAGGGAATACTTCTCAGAATCATGGGCGCCTACAGGAAACTTCTACAATGGATATATACGGTGTCTGTGCTGACCTTGATTCAGAGGAAAACCACAAACATATTTGGAGGTGAATTACGAATTGTTCCAATAGAACCCAACCGGTACCATCGGCTTGTTGACCTTAAGGGGTCTCTTCTTTTTCGCATACTGCCAGAGTAAAGAATGTAGTATAAAGTAACGTTTGAGACGATTTTCCTTCTTTTGCTGTTCAGTTAATGCTGGCTATTTCAATACCAGAGCATATCCAAGCACAGACTACATCAATTAATTAGTTTCTTTTGACAGTTAGTTTCTTTTGACACTATTTCGACATTCGCTAATCCGTCAGGGCATGACAATTTATCCTGATTTATGTTACGTTTCATCTGATTTATTCTAGTCTTCATGTCAGCGGTTACTTTAATAACCGTCCCACGGACAAAATCTTGAGGTTGTTGCACAGGGACAGTACAGGGAACCCTGTCTCACGAGCAGACCACTTCAGTGGCAAAATATGACTAATATATAAAATATACCACGACATCGCACGAGAATAACCACTGGAATGTGCTCAACGCCACTTCAAACTTTTTAAACCTTAAGAAATCAAATTCTTAGTCAGGATTCTGCCGGATTCTGCTTCCATGCCAAAAAATAGGTCAGGGCGCATAAAAAATAGAAAAGGGCAAAAGAAGTGATCATAACTTGGAACACAGTATACTTTAGTAAACTACTTCTTGCATGATCTACAATGTATGCACTAAGATCAAGTTAACTTTTCTATTAATTTGTGTTTTCATGAGGAAGAGAGGATAAAGGGGTAACTCCCTTTATCCTCTCTTGGTTTTAGTTATTCACCTTTATATTTAGTTGTATTTGTTTCACTTTTCTTCACTTTTCTACTTTTGTTTACCATAGCCGCGATATGCACTCCTCCGTGCCTCCTGTTTTCCAACACTACTGATATCATAGCCCTCGACTACAAGACGTCAGCAGCACATTCTGTAGTTTCTGGTTTAACAAGGGCTGTGGCCATTGACGTCCATTTCAGCTTGGGTTACATATTTTGGAGCGACGTGTTAGAACAAAACATTAAACGTTCCGGTATTGACGGATCAGGCACGACAATTATTATCAGTAACATTGGTGTTTGCGATGGACTAGCAGTGGAATGGAGGACATCACAGTTATACTGGACTGATAAAACACATGATACGATCTCGGTATCAGACTTAGCAGGAAATAACCAACAGAGCTTGTTGTCCTTAGGGCTTGATGAACCTAGAGACATTGCTCTGGATCCTGATAACGGGTAAGCAAGCTATTAATAAATATTCGTCGGATGTCACTCACCTTTAATGCATTTTTATCTATTTATTCATTTATTTTCATTTGATATTTGATGTTTCTGCCCATGACTCGTTGGTTAATAGCCGCGAGTATTGAAAACCCGATTTTTGTTGCATAAAAAAACGTACCTAACATCATGTTACGCGTTTGACAATGAATTATGTCAATTATTGTTGGAAACGTTGGAAACTCAATTTATAACAATTTAAATGATCAGTCTCGTTATGAGGTACAGCTTCAATGCACCAAAAATATTGCATTATCGGTTACATGATTTTACATTCGATTAAGCTTCTTCTTACTCCATAAAAGATTAAAGAATTTCCTCGGAACCTGATAAATGCGAATTGGTGTGTTTCGATTTCGTTCTATTTCGTAAGATCAAATTTCAAGCTGTTTCATTGAAAGGAAATTAGTTCCTTGTAATTCCATTGAAGTTAGAGGTTTTTATACGTTCTTTGTAGTCGTAGAAAAAACTGGATTTCGCGAGATTCATAGAAGTCTGCACTTACTTGTGTCGAAGTGTTCTTATCGTCAAAGTTTTGAATTGGTGACAATCATATGGTAATCTCTGCAGAGAACCCAAAATTCGGTCCGAAGTTTGCTCCCCTGAATTCGATGTCGTTTTCTCAGTTTTTCCGGCTTTTCTCCTCCCACCCCTGCCAAGAAAAACCAAATTTCTAGATTTAAAGAAGGAGACGTCTGCACGCAGGCTAAATGTAAAGGGCCTGCTTGTTACACGATGCACCTGGTGTTTGTCTGAAATGAAATGAAATGAAATGAATAACTTTATTCATGTGTCAAAAGATCAAGCGCAAGGAAGACCATACGCTAATTGGGGACACCTAATTATCTCTACTATATCTCTGCCATATCGTCTGATAGTTTAAAATCAGAATTTGAGTTTTTTTTTTCATCTAACAGACTAATGGTATGGTCTGACTGGGGCTCTACTCCAAAAATCGAGAAAGCAACCTTCAGTGGGAATCAAAGAGTTGCCGTAGTAACTTCAAACCTCCAATGGCCGAATGGCATCGAGCTCGACAGAGGAAACAAACGTATATTTTGGGTGGATGGAGCTGTCGATAGAGTTGAATCCGTCGATTACCATGGCAACAACAGGAAGCTACTCAGAACTATAACTGGTTTTCATCCTTTTGGAGTGGCCCTCATCGCTCCCTTTTTATTTTTCACTGATTGGACCACAAGTAGCCTGCTTCATACACTAGACGCCGATACTGGGGACTATGTAATCAGCAGTTACATCGGTAATGGGAGGCCGATGGGAATTGTAGCGTACGACAGTGCGAGACAACCTCCAGGTATACCAAGATCTTTGTTTTTATTTATTTTTGTAGGGAGAAGTGGAGGAGTTGAAACGCATTTAATTTGAGGAGAACTTGGAAGTACCTTGTTATACTTTTTTACTAAAGGAAACATGGCCATAAATGGGGTGGAGCCCATGTCAAGCCGAGCCGATGAACGGTTGGGATAATCTGATTATTTCTGATGATAGGGTGCTTCCAACTAGCCTTTTTCCGGAATAATGATGCGAATTTGTAGCCACTAAAATAGCAAATTATCTTGAATTTCGTATGTCGAAAAGCGTTATGAGATACCGTAAACTCCCGGTTTGATATTCATTTCTCTTAGTTCTTAATGTTAAATACTCTTTTTGTGACAAATGACTATTCTCGTATTCTGCACAGATTCACGAGCTCATTGTGTTTAGTTAACTTTAAAGCGTTCCCGTGATTTGTAAACTAACTTTCTCAAACTCATTAATTATTCATATTGTTATCAGCCTACCAGAACGGCCCATTCTGGTCAGGTGGATGAGTTTAGAAACCCAATGAAAAACGAGTTGAAAACCACACGCGTTTAGAAACGATTTCAAACCCGTGTGTAAATTGTTTCTTAATCTGCATATTCAAAAGGCAAGACGAAAACATGGACATCAACAAATTTATTTATTCACACAATATGAGAGCAAATTATGACAATGAAAGCAACACTACTGCACCTTTTGTCTGATGCATTGAGGAGATTGAAATCCAAGTTTGCATTCTTTTCCTCCATGAATCGACGTATTCCGCACACAATCTGATTTGTGGTTCTGGGTGGGTATCTTTCCTTTGATGGTTTAGCAACTTCTTGGATAAACTTTGCCAGCCAATAATTGAGGCTTAAAGCATCCATTTCAAGCAACGGAAATTCCAAGGACTGAACTTTGTGCAGATCGTAATTTTTAAATAGACCGCCTGGTTCCAACGTTGCTACTTTAGGAACTCGGACTTTTTGCCATTGTTCAAAAATTCCAACCGCCCATTTGTTTTTATATTGGGTAGACTTCGGAATAGCGCTGGCCACACACTTTTCTTCTTGTTCAAAAGTTTTGGCAGCTCTAAATCTGTACTCTGCCATTTCTGCCATTTGGCTTGTGAATTCAAAGCAACGTGTTTGCTTCGAACTGACAAACAACAAGACTGAAAAACGTTGCATTAAATGCAAGAATAATTTCACACACTAGCACGTCGGCGACGGGATCTCAATCAACGCCTCAAAGCGTTGATTACGATCCACAAATAGAATATTTGAATCGAGAAAACTCATTAAAATGATAAGTGCTTCTAATTTTTTTTGTTGGAGAAGTAATTACAAAAACTCGTGCTTCGGGTTTCATCAGGTTTCCAAACACTCGAAAACAATAAAACCACTCAGCCTGCGGCCTCGTGGTTTCAAATGTTTTCTCGTGTTTGGAAACCTGATGAAACCCTCGCACTCGTTTTTGAAATAGTACTTAATTATCATCTTTGTATCCTTCAAAGTTTCAAATCATTGTGCTGTAAACAATGGAGGATGCAGTCATTTCTGTGTTGTGAAGACATCTGGTTACAGTTGTGTCTGTCCTGCTGGTTTAGCATTGAGGAAAGATGGGAGGACGTGTGAAGAGAGTGAGTTTTTCTTTCTTGTTTTCTTTCGTTGCTTCTATGTCCCTACATCTAAGTGTTTATTTGTTGCCACATTCCAAATCCCAAAAGCGTTTGAGGTAGGTTCGTATGCTTGTCTTAAATGTAAGAAATACGAATAACCTCGTTGACTTTTTACCAAATTCAAGATAAAAATAACTTTTTAAATTCAAAACTACAGTTCTTTGAAGCCAGTGTCAAGTTAATCTTGACAAAAGACAAATATTGGAGGAAGCATGCGAGATTTAACTGCGTTAAAAAGTGTCAACGTACGCGATGCTGAAATATTTGGCGTAAATATTTCTCAACGAAATCGATGAAATGAAGTTCGTTCCCAGGACTCCATGAGTTCTTTTTCGTAGTAAGAGATTTCTGGATGTTAGGAAGATATCGTGCGCATTTCCTGATTAGTGCTAAGTTGACCCACTGTACTAGTGTAGTGAACAGTGAAACATTCCTTCACTAAGTCAGCATTTGAGACCAGCGCAATGTCAACTAGTGTTTCCTTGTAATCCTAGTTGGACAGTTAATAACTTGCGATAAATTAAAGGAAGAGCAAAATTTCATGAGAGCTTGTGCAGCTGGGTCTTGAAGGCACAGTAAATTGCAGTTGAGATCACCCAAGATGTAAACGGGCAAGTTGAAAGACAGTGCTGAAACTAACATATTGCTGAAGTCTGAATCAAAGCACTCCAAACATGTATTGGGTGGTCTATAGGCCGTGCGGACTAGAAATGATTTGAAATTGCGTACTTGACTTTTTAGCCAAAGCTGATGCAAATCAGACTCAGAGATGTACGTAATGTTGGATAACCGTTCAGCCTTATATTCTTGCCTGACAAAGGCACACACACCCCCGCCATGTTTGTTGCGCGGTCGATATAAGTTGTAACCTGGAAATTCGATCTCATCGTCAGAAACAGAGCTGTCCAGCCATGATTCATAGTAAACATCTGGAACAACCTTGACACTACTTTTAAAACCTCAAAATCGATCTCTTCTTTCAAATGTTATCCGAAAAATAAGTTAATTACTGACTTTTTAAATGGCTGTGACCTATAAGAATGTTTTGCCGCTTTATTTATATATTTTCACATTTTTAAATGAATTTTTAACTGTTTTTAAATTAGATTTTTTTAAACCTTATATTGTCACTGAAAAGCCCCACCAGGGGAGATCAATAAAGTATTGTTTGTATAGTGAATACATGTTTCAAGCTATCACATCACATCCCGGACCCGGGAACATAACTAACTTTAGTTGATGTTCCCATAAATTTATATATGCAGAGGTGAAAACGTTCCTCCTATTCACTGACGCGGATGACAAGTCCACTAATATTATTTCATTGGACGTAAACTATGTCGTCGCTAAGAATTTGTTCAACCATCTTGGAAATCAGCGCCCAATTGCCCTGGATTATGACCCTGTCGAAGATCGTGTATACTGGACTGACGTGGAGCAAGGTCTTGTTATCAGTGCTTTTGCTAATGCAACTTCATTGAAGATTTTGTTTCGGTGCAATGTGGCAGTACCTGACGGTCTAGCTATTGACAAGGTAGGGAGAAACATCTACTGGACTGACACAGGAACCAATCGGATTGAAGTGGCTCGACTTGATGGAACAATGAGGAAACTGCTGATTAAGGAAGGACTCGATGAGCCGAGGGCAATAGTGCTCGATGAAAGAAATGGGTAGGTTTAAAGGTGCTGAGATTTTAGATATATTCGTGTTTGTTAAAGTTGAGCATTCTGACGGCGTCCAGTTTGGTGACAGTTTGGCTCTTGGCAACAAGAGAGAAGACAAGAATGTTAAGTATATCAACAGGATTTACGTAACTGTTGTATAATATAGAAGGTGGTGATGGTAGCGTATAGAGTTAAACTGGTAATGGATCTGAATTCTGACTGATCCATCTCATCATTCAGCAGTACTTTCATATCGTGATGTTTTCCAATTTCAGTATCTTACGAAATGAGATTTGAAGTTTTCCTTGAATTTGATTCTAGGCGATCTTTGGCGAAGTGAAAGGCGTGTGAATTCTCGTCTTTTTTCTTCATATTCAGCATGATGTACTGGACTGACTGGGGATCAAATCCAAAAGTCGAACAAGCTGCCATGGACGGTTCATCAAGACGAAGCATTGTCACAGGAAGCCTTAACTGGCCAAATGGACTCACTATTGATCAATCCACCAACCTCCTATACTGGGCAGATGCCAAACTGGACACCATAGAGGTGTCAGACCTCAATGGAGGAAACAGAAGGGTTGTCTTGTCATCTGCAGCTGATATCCATCCGTTTGGCCTGACAGTGTACCAAAGCATGCTCTACTGGACTGATTGGAATGACAAGAGCGTTTCACGGTTTGATTTAAGCAATGGAAACACAGAGATGATAATCACAGGCCTTAAGAAACCAATGGATATTCACCTGTACGATGCATCTTTGGCAATTGCAGGTACTGACCAAGATGATATTTTTTCCTTCAAGTAAGACGCTCATGAGGTGTTATACAATTCATTAGAATTAAATGTAGCGTTAAAAAAAATGTATTTTAAGACATAAGTGGGCGTCGCTAATTTCATGATCCATGTGGTTTGTCGGTGTAAAAAGCACAACGATTGTGTTGAAATCACTTTGCTTCTGATCCTGAAAACGCGTATTCTGTTGTTCGCTTCCAAAGTCTCATAAGCATAGCAAAACAGTACAAAACTGTTTAAGTTTAAACGCTTTCATTAATTGTTTTCGTTTGTGAAAACATCAACAGGCTCTCATCCTTGTTCCACAAACAATGGACTCTGCAGCGATTTGTGTCTGCTAAGGCCTCAAGGAGGACACCAGTGCGCATGCCCAACTGGCATTGTACTCAAACCTGATGGAAAAAACTGTGACTATGGTAAGTGGACATGTGGGATTTGCATTCTTGTTAAAGGCGATTAAACTGGGGAGGGCGATAATCGTTGCTCGCCTAGTTTACAAAACCTTTAATCCTGATTAGGAGTTAAGTTTCAGTGGCAGTGTATGTGGCAGCCTTTTCATTTTAATAGAACTGAAGTTGATTACAGAGCTCAATGTGCATTTCTTTACCTTGCCTGAACAAAAGATTTTCCCCTGTTAAAAAATAGAACATAAAACGTTGCTGACAGATAAATACCGGACAATTACCAGAGAAACTCGATTTATTACAGATAAAAAGGGAAAAGAAAAAAGCATTGGAAGAGGTTGAAGTTAATTCTTATTGTCTGGAATGTCTGAATGTGAATTGCTCTGTGATTCTAACGGAGAAATTCCTTCTTTTTTGCAAGATTTGTTCTACAGTAGGAGCTCTGACAAGTTCATGCTCTTTGCTGAAGCGAACACTGGGGAGATTTACAAAGTACCTCTGACTGTACCAGACACCCCGTGCCAACCATTAGCAATCAAAACCAACATATCTAGACCAGTTGCTGTTGATTACGATCCAGTCGAGGGCAAAGCTTACTGGACAGACGTTACACTGGAACAAGTAGCCAGAGCATTCCCCAATGGTTCTGAAGTTGAGGTCTTAGCAACGAATGTGACAACTCCTGATGGAGTCGCAGTTGATTGGATTGGAAGGAATCTTTATTGGACTGATGCTGGAACCAGCAAGATTGAAGTATCGCGGCTGGACGGATCATTTAGAACCAGCATTGTCACAGTAAACGTGGATATGCCGAGAGCTATAATACTTGACATCGAAGCAAGGTAATTTAAAAGTACATTATATATTTTGATATCGTGGATTAATAGCCATGATATTCCCTAAATTTTATGTCAGCTATTAATTTAGTGATGGATACATTCCAATAAATAGAGGGCCTTGAGTCTTCCTGTAGCTCAGTGGTTAGTGAACCGGATCGATGCCATTGAAGGTCATAGTTTAGCTTTCCGTCGGCGTTTCATGCTCGTGACCAACTGAAAACAGTTCTCGAGCTAATTGCGCAAAGTAGCTTTTTATCTACCGCCTTTATCTTCATCACCACTCAGTTTCTCCACAAATGTTTGACTTATTTACAGAGAGTACGTTAACGTTAACTCCAGGAGCCTTAGCGCTTTACAATTAAATAAATAGAAAACAACAAATAACTTGACTACAATATACATGTGGTGCAAATCTAGACCGTCTAACAAGGGATACCTTCTGCAACAAGCAAAGGGAGGGTACATATCGTTGAGAAGACAGAAACACTGTTCCTTGATGGAGATCGATTTTTGTTTCCTGATACACCAAATCCCTAAATCCCTCGTGTTTTACTTGAGTCTCTACCTTTTGTTTTAGAAAGATGTATTGGAGTGATTGGGGAGCGTCACCAAAGATTGAACAAGCGAACATGGATGGCACAGCTAGAACGATACTTGTTAGTTCAGGGCTGGCATGGGTCAACTCACTTGCTCTGGATTTCAGAAATGATCTACTGTATTGGTGTGATGTACAACTTGATAAGATCGAAAGAGTGGACCTCCAAGGAAATAACCGTGTGCTCGTATTGGATTTGTCAGCTGGTAACGGTCATCACCCATTTGGACTGGCGTTATATGAAGACGTGCTGTTCTGGACAGACTGGATTACAAAAAGCGTCCACAAGTATAACATGACGTCAACCATAAGTGAAGTGTTGGTCCACGGGATGCAACGTCCAATGGAAATTCACATTTACAATTACAAGACACTTGCTACTGGTATGTCTTCTTCAAATAGCTAGGGGTAGAGTGGCAAAATTATTCTGCCTTTAGCAAATCTTAACTTTCTCTTCGTTTAAAAATGAACGAGTCAAGACGATCTATTCCTTCAGTGAAAAAAGACTAGAGTTAGAACATTGCGAATGAGCACGTAGGTTGCTAACTATACTTTCACAATCTATTTTCACCATCTAAACAACATGATGAGCGAAATTTAACCTTTGGGCAATTCGAAAACCACCCTAGGAGCCAGTGGTTGGGTCGAGAGGGCCTTAGGCTTTTCTTAAATTACTCTACTGCTCACCACATCAATTCTGCACTTTCTCAAATTTGGCTCTCTCTTGACTTGCTTGTTCAAGTCAAGATAGAAACGCAAAGGATTTAGTGGTTGGACTCGACCAATGCATGCGTGTGGTTAAATAGCCATGTTGCTAGTGGGCATTGTTTAATATCAATTAATGCATAAAAAAGCATCACGTATCAAGTCATTTTAGAGGTGAAGATGACCTGTGGTGATTTTGATAATGTCAAATGGGCCGTCACGTTGTAAAAGTTGTTTTAAAATGAATTGCTAGTGCTGATTTGACATAGCTTTAAAGTAACCCATAGTTATCTTAAGCTTTCTTGCATTTCTTTTCGTGGCTCGTCTTAGACTACGAGTTTAAGAGAAAATGATTAAATTTGGAAATCAGGAGGAATTTGACCGGGTGACGCATCCCAACTCACCCTTTCAAGAATAATCCTGCTCACTAATAAGATCCCTTACCTCGCATCAGGACCGACTAGCTGCTCTCACTTGAATGGAGGCTGCAGTCACATTTGTCTTCCAAACCCAACCGGCCATCGATGTTTCTGTCCAGAAGGAGTGCAACTGAAGCCTGGTGACGCTTTCACTTGTCAAGGAGGTTAGAGTCTTGGTTGAAAGTTTAATCCCTAACAAGCTTCCCCACGAAAATCGAACGAAAAGCTGGTGTAGAGTAACAATAGAAATGCCTCAATCAACACCAGTAGTCAATTTAGCTGTATTATCGTATTGTCAGCAAGAAGCTTGAATTCCGGGCATTGAAGTCATACGTTCTATTGTGCTATATTTACCTTTCTATCTACTTTTGTGACACAAAAATGATAACTTCTATCCACTTCCAGGCTTAACAGGCACTAATCTTTATTTTTAATATTTGTCACATTCTTCCATCAAATAGTGAACCGCTGTCCTCGGCTGTCTGCACCCTCCCATGGTAGCATGGTGCCTTGTTCCAACTTACCAGGACAAACCTGCCAGTTCTTTTGTGCCATCGGGTACTCACTGAGTGGAGCAAGCGAACGGACGTGCCAAAACGATGGAACATGGACTGGTCTACAAACACAGTGCACTGGTAGGATTTTTTCTTTCATCTTGACCAAGCGAAATATAGCAGCTTAATTGGTTGCAAATACAGCAATAACGAGTAATATAAGATAAAATGTAGGTTCATTCTGAAGTGTACACGTTTGATAACTGATTGTCTTCCTTCACAGAGTACCAGCTAAAGTAGGAGACAAGGGAGCAACATGTTATTTTATTGTAGAGATGAATCCGTTAAAAAAGAAGGTTGCAAATCTAAACATTCATTAAAAAGGTCCTGTGAACGAAAATTACTACTCTTCTCCTCTGCAGCTGTGACGTGTCCAGCCTTATCGGCCCCACCCAACGGGGCCCGGCAGGGATGCACAGGAACAATAACAGAACCTTTAAACACAGTGTGTCTGTTTTCCTGTTCTCCTGGCTTTAATGGACACGGCTCAACAACTAGGACATGTCTCGTAAATGGAAGCTGGAGTGGCCAGGATTTCGTTTGCCAAGGTAACTATAAATATTATGAAAGAGTAGGAACTGTTGGGGCGCGGTGGTCCAGTGCCTGACATCGAAAAGGGTCAAGCTCTGGGCGTGAAAACCTTTTTTCGTCTCAGAAAGAAACATGCACAAACTCCAGTTTAAAATATGAGTGCAGATAGGCTTTGGCGCGGGTATGACAAGCCAATCACGTTTCCAGTCCCCATGCTCCTTCCCTTTCGCTAACTACCAAACCATAGATCATTTCATTTCCCACGTTCTTTTGCCAAGTCATTTGACGTGTTAAACGGATAGAACTAGTGCTGAGTGCGCAATTTGAACAAAATATGATAAACAGAAAGTCTGATTCAAGAGTTTTGAACACTCCAGTTGTGTTTTCAGGTCACCTTCTCGAATGCTTGCAAAGGAACCTAAAACCTTATAATATTGAACTCTACGCCACTTCTAAAGGCAAATGTGGACCTGGGTGCCAACAACAGACTATCTGCAGACATTCAACAGCCTTCTGGATTCCGAAAAAAGATTCTTCAGTTTGCAGACCTTATAAAATGATAAGAAAGGACAGAGAAAGCTTGCAGTCGTCTGTGTAGTAGCCAAATCATCTGACAGCGAAATTGTTGCATGTGAGCTGTGATAAACTAAAGCGTATCTAATTAAGTCAAATTCAGTGAAACATTAACATATTTAAAAGGAATAAGTTTAGGCACTAGTCACTTTATGGCGAGGAAACAAATGGACCACGTAACATCCATAAATATCATTAACAATACTGACCCGTAATGAAATGGCAGTTTTTTGATTACCTTTCAGCTATTACTTGTCACCCACTAGTGACCCCACCTAAAGCTTTACTGCTGTCTCCTGCCTGTTCCAGTACTTATGGATCAAGCTGTTTATATTCCTGCCAATCTGGATATACCAGCTCAACTGGAAATGTTACCAGAACATGTTTGTCATCTGGACAATGGAGTGGTAGCGCCATCATCTGCACTGGTAATCAAACATGTTATATATGATCTGTATATACTGCAGCTTTATCTTGTTCTTACAATTCCAAAAGAAACTTCAAAGGCTGTCAACAATAACAAATGTCATAATTCGGTAAATTGTGATCGTCCGGGTGAGTGTAGTTCTGAGAAGGACTGTTTGAGGTGACATTGACTGACGTTTCGACAACTTGAGCGGAAGTCATCATCAGAGTCAAGTGAACTGTGAATCGTCAGTAGATGTTAATATATAGATTTAGCCAAGCCTAAAAGCGGAGCCCCTCGTTTTGTTTTGTTTGTTTGTTTGTTTGTTTGTTTGTTTATTGCTGACAGTTATTAATTTGTGAAAATACTCTCATTCAAGTCGTTAAATTAAAAAAAAAAAAAAAAAGAAAAGAAAAACAAAAGAAAAAAATTCCCACCCTTGCTGAGAGTTGAACCCGGGTCGTCGGCGTATGAAGTCGGATATCAGTCCACTTGGCCATGAATGTTCCTTGACATTACCTAAGTTAATTTTAATAGTTATTTCTTTCTTCGTGACAAGCTGCCTTTCAGCATGAAAATGCTGGTGTTTTTCCTGGCAAAATGCGTTGGGAACGCCGTAAAAACCATGGTTGTGGACAGAAAAAACCAAAAAGCACTAGTTCTGCTATATTTGGCGTCGAAACCGCTGCGAAAAGCTGCGAACTCAAGCGGTGTGCCGACCGAGTTTGAACAGAACCGACGCGGTAAATTTGAACTTTTCGCCTGAACTTTGTCGCCTAATTTTTTTCGCCTAAATTGAACTTTTCCCCTTCCACCAAAAAGACAACTGAGTATTCTTTGAAACTTTTTTCCATGAACAAATTTGTTTGTGACTTTTGTTGTCTTTGCTTGTTTTGCTACAACGCGGGTCAACATGCGATTTCGCGCCAAAAACACATGGGATTCAGCACAGGGTTTTATCCAGTGTATGAAGTGTATTGGGAACCCTGTGGTGTGGACGGACGGACGGAAATACGTACGTACGGACGGACGGTCACGTGACTATTACGTCACTGCCAAAATTTCTTGGCTTGATAGGTTACCAAATTTCCTTAGCAATGGAGCTCCGCTGACGCGCTAGCGCGCTGGCTCCGCTATAAGTCTCTGGTCGTTGTCCTGATTGGTCGACGATCTCGTGATGTTATTGGTCCTCTGTCAGTTAAGCCGTGATGTTATTAGCTGTGAAGACTGTTCAACGTGATTGGTGCGTTTCGATCCGTCTTTTGTTAGTCAAATGTCCGTTGGTCTATTGTTAGTCAATAAGTCGGTTTGTCTATTGTTTGTCTGTCTTGTTATTGTCGGCAATCAGTCGTTTGTAAGGGACAGGTAGCTGTTGGCAACGGTTTAGTGGTGTTTGTTCTAAGTATATTAGACCTTGTATTTTACACGATTATTACGATTATAACTACTCAGTGCGATAATACTAGTCCCTTACTTCCACTTTAATTCACTTTACTTTGCTTGGTGATTTTACAATTCCAGATTCTCAACCACCAACATTTGGTGTGCCGTGTCCTGTAGGCCCGTTGTTAGCTTATGCTGAACGAGACATGTTTTCAGCTGTAGTGAACTGGACAGAACCGGTTGCTAGTGACAACTCAGGAGCCTCGCCTACATTGACCTCAAACTATCAATCCCCTCAAAGATTCAGTCAAGGAACTCACGTGATCACATACACTGCTGTGGACCAATCAGGAAATAGGGCCACTTGTGCATTTACTGTTAAAGTCTCAGGTAACAAAATGCTCAAGATTATCAATCCTAGGTAGTCAGTTTGTCAACTTTAACAATTTAGCTGTTTTTTTCAGCCTCTATCATTTGAAGAATTTAAAAATTAAGGTAGTAGATCTTCTTAACGTATATCGATAGCAGCGTTTTACCTAAAGACAAACTTGATCGAAAGTAATCAGCTCATTTAAGCTAAAATAACAATCATATTTGAAAATATGCATGATGAAACGACCTTAGTATAAGCTTCGCACGACCTTGTCAGATATTCTTCTTGACACTAACATAAAACATTTTTTCCAGACTCTGTATATTTTCTTTAAATTAATTGACCATCAAGACGAGATGATGACGGAAAATGTCCTTCACTGCATTTGATTTGATTTTTTGATTTTTTAGTTATCAATTGTACATCGCTGATAGTTGATCTCAGAGGGCCTTTGCGGATGAACAGCTGTGGTAACCATTATGGATCAAAGTGTAACTTCTCCTGTGCAGTTGGTGATCGTTTAAATGGTGCATCAATGATCACGTGCGTTGCCCCTGGTAACAGGCCTCCAGGATACTGGGACAAACCTATGCCAGTTTGTCAAGGTAGGTTGCCCTAAGTGTATAGAAAAATATTGCCAAGCAATGTTTATGGGCCAGAATTGAGTACGTACTATGGTGTCACTGACGGTTTGTTGAAATGGTTGTCCCATGATCATTTTGCCTTTGTTTTTTTAGCTATTATGTGTCCATCTCTTCCCTCTCCTTCAAACGGACTGAAGACTGGTTGTGCTAATCCTCTATCCGAACCCTATGGTACAGTTTGTAGTTTCTCTTGTAACACTGGCTACAATTTAACTGGTTCCCCAAGACGGAAGTGCCTGGAGAACGAGAAATGGAGTGGACTGACGTCATTCTGTCACGGTTAGTAATTTACAAGTATCAACAGCAAATGTAGAAGGCCCTTTTTGAATGTGGTGTGGGTGCCTGATAAATGTTATTTGTAGAACTTGAATACGTGCAGCACTGTCTTAAGATGTAAAGGAGTAAAAGAGCTTCCAGGCCCAAAAAAGAAAAAAACTAGAAAATGTAATACGCAAGTGCACACAGTACTGCCTGTGTTTATGAGTTACAAGTATAGTCCGGCTTATTAGATTGAGTAAAGGGTTTCGTCACAAAATCACCTACGTGCTAAATAATGTACGGAGAGAGAAGCCTGGAAAGAACTTTTATCTGGTTACCTAGATTTTATATAACAAGTGAAAAAGCCAAAACCGTTCATTGTTCTGTTTTAAAGCACGCAATAAAGTAAGAAGAGCACGAAAGAAGTGTAGGGTGAACACGAGCCGCAGGCGAGTGCTTCTTACTAATTCTTGAATGTTCTCGGCACTTCCTTGCGTGCTTTGTACCAGAACAAAGCATGGCTTTGGCTTTTTTATTTTTATTACATCATCTGTGATCTATTACTGAACAGACGCACGGCAACATGGATTCTATTTGTTAAATAACTATAGGTTAGAATTCAATGTATGAACTCATCTACTGAAATACAGATTTGGTTTCTTTTTCACAGTGATAAACTGCAGCGCTCTTGTTCCTCTTTCCAATGCTGTCATTTCTCCATCTTCATGTCTATCAAGGAGCACTTATGGCCAGACCTGCAGGTTCAGTTGCCAAAGAGGTTACGTTCTCGAGGGCACCTCACTTAGAGTTTGTGGTAATGATGGACAGTGGACTGGGAATAATGACACGCTGTGCCGAGGTAATATCATGAGAATGCATATCTATTTCAATAGCCCATTTCCAAGCTGATTGTGCCTTGTTTTCAAATCAAGGCCAAGTGCACAATCTTTCATATGAAAATGAGTTTTATCTGCATGTGAATGAAACTCGTTTTCACATGAACGGCTATGCCCCAAAACTCCCATTGCGGAAAAGAAGTAGAAGACAATACGAAAATGGCTTACTATCGTTCGAGACTGAAAGGTGACGTGGATAGTTATAAATCTTTCTATGTTTTGTGACAGTCTAGCGGTTGTATGATAGGAAATAACATGAAAGCCTTCGGTTTTCTTTCACTCATTAAAATGGAAATATGAAGGCTTTGAATTCCTACATGAATACTGCCTTACGCGTTATATTGAACCTAGCTAGTCCATTGCACTAAGTAAGTAAGTAAGTAGGTAAGTAAGTAAGTAAGTTTATTTAAAGTCGAAAAAACGTGGGAAGTGGTTACACAGTCTCTCGAGCCAGAGGCTCATATTAAAAACGCTCGACTATTCCTAAATATCAACTAATCCTAATATTAAAAATATAAACTAGTCCTAAAAGTTTGACGTGTTTATCTTTCACAGACAAAACGCCTCCTTCGTTCAACAACACCTGTGCCAGTAACATGGTAGTTTATGCCCCTAAATGTTCGTCCAACGCCCTTCTCTCATGGAATGAACCCACAGCAACTGATAACTCTGGTCACGTGACCATCAGCTACCCGGCTGTGCGGCCTCCTGCTAATTTAAGTATTGGTTTGTACAATGTCCATTATTTAGCAACTGATGACGAGGGAAACAGAGCCAACTGCAGCTTTATTGTACAAGTCGCAAGTATGCCGTTCTCCTTGCTACAAAATAACATAGTCTTAAGTTTTACCTTTTACCGTCTAGAAGAAATTTAATGTAAAGGAGTGTAATGAACATAGCAATACACCTGGCCGTGAAGGAAACGGCATTTCTTTGCTTCAGAAGATTTTGAAGTGGACCAGTGTTCATTTTAAATTTTGTGAAACTATGGGGTTTACTTCGAATGATAGTCGCACCGCATTGCGTGAGGACATTTATTGCACACCACCATTAAAAGTCATGTCATGAATGTGTTCTGATCTTTTGATAAAGGGTATCATACTTATTAATCAATGGATCAGATGTCAATGCGACGTTCTTTTAAAGTAACAGAATAAAATAAAATTTATAATTTCAAAGAAAAATTAAGGAGTAAGAAAGAAGACTGCAGCTATCAAGCTATTCACAGTGAAGAATTTTATATTCACAGAAAAGACCTGTCCAGTCCTCCAGCCTCCAATCTATGGTGCTATAACCTCTCTTTCATGTGGTTGGTCATTTGGTTCCCAAGCCTCTTTCTCCTGTAACGTGGGATACCGACTGGCAGGGTCGAGTGTGCGGATATGTGAAGCAAATGGGAGATGGTCGGGCACGACAACTACATGCAACAGTAAGAAAATACAAACTACAATATCAGCAATAAAATAACAAACAATATGAAAAGAAAATCAATAAGCAAGCGGCAAGCGGTTCTTGTCTGCTTCCAAAATTCGTTAATTGTTTTTGAAAGGATGATTTCCTACAGGAATAAGATGAAATAAATTAATTGATTATTTGTTAGCTTTCATTTACCAAAATGGTCTCTACGAGCCTTTTCACCAAGGTAGAAAAAAATTTAAAATTAAAACAATGAAATGACTTTCATATGAACCACGCCCCCGCCCTCCCGCCAGCACTCTTTCCCACCCCCTATAATTCTACTTCTCTCTCTCTCTCTCTCTCTCTCTCTCTCTCTCTGTCTCTCTCTGTCTCTCTCTGTCTCTCTCTCTCTCTCTCTCTCTCTCTCTCTCTGTCTCTCTCTGTCTCTCTGTCTCTGTCTCTGTCTCTCTCTCTGTCTCTCTGTCTCTCTCTCTCTCTCACTCTAGGAACTGTTGGGGCGCGGTGGTCCAGTGCCTGACATCGAAAAGGGTCAAGCTCTGGGCGTGAAAACCTTTTTTCGTCTCAGAAAGAAACATGCACAAACTCCAGTTTAAAATATGAGTGCAGATAGGCTTTGGCGCGGGTATGACAAGCCAATCACGTTTCCAGTCCCCATGCTCCTTCCCTTTCGCTAACTACCAAACCATAGATCATTTCATTTCCCACGTTCTTTTGCCAAGTCATTTGACGTGTTAAACGGATAGAACTAGTGCTGAGTGCGCAATTTGAACAAAATATGATAAACAGAAAGTCTGATTCAAGAGTTTTGAACACTCCAGTTGTGTTTTCAGGTCACCTTCTCGAATGCTTGCAAAGGAACCTAAAACCTTATAATATTGAACTCTACGCCACTTCTAAAGGCAAATGTGGACCTGGGTGCCAACAACAGACTATCTGCAGACATTCAACAGCCTTCTGGATTCCGAAAAAAGATTCTTCAGTTTGCAGACCTTATAAAATGATAAGAAAGGACAGAGAAAGCTTGCAGTCGTCTGTGTAGTAGCCAAATCATCTGACAGCGAAATTGTTGCATGTGAGCTGTGATAAACTAAAGCGTATCTAATTAAGTCAAATTCAGTGAAACATTAACATATTTAAAAGGAATAAGTTTAGGCACTAGTCACTTTATGGCGAGGAAACAAATGGACCACGTAACATCCATAAATATCATTAACAATACTGACCCGTAATGAAATGGCAGTTTTTTGATTACCTTTCAGCTATTACTTGTCACCCACTAGTGACCCCACCTAAAGCTTTACTGCTGTCTCCTGCCTGTTCCAGTACTTATGGATCAAGCTGTTTATATTCCTGCCAATCTGGATATACCAGCTCAACTGGAAATGTTACCAGAACATGTTTGTCATCTGGACAATGGAGTGGTAGCGCCATCATCTGCACTGGTAATCAAACATGTTATATATGATCTGTATATACTGCAGCTTTATCTTGTTCTTACAATTCCAAAAGAAACTTCAAAGGCTGTCAACAATAACAAATGTCATAATTCGGTAAATTGTGATCGTCCGGGTGAGTGTAGTTCTGAGAAGGACTGTTTGAGGTGACATTGACTGACGTTTCGACAACTTGAGCGGACGTCATCATCAGAGTCAAGTGAACTGTGAATCGTCAGTAGATGTTAATATATAGATTTAGCCAAGCCTAAAAGCGGAGCCCCCCCGTTTTGTTTTGTTTGTTTGTTTGTTTGTTTGTTTATTGCTGACAGTTATTAATTTGTGAAAATACTCTCATTCAAGTCGTTAAATTAAAAAAAAAAAAAGAAAAGAAAAACAAAAGAAAAAAATTCCCACCCTTGCTGAGAATTGAACCCGGGTCGTCGGCGTATGAAGTCGGATATCAGTCCACTTGGCCATGAATGTTCCTTGACATTACTTAAGTTAATTTTAATAGTTATTTCTTTCTTCGTGACAAGCTGCCTTTCAGCATGAAAATGCTGGTGTTTTTCCTGGCAAAATGCGTTGGGAACGCCGTAAAAACCATGGTTGTGGAAAGAAAAAACCAAAAAGCACTAGTTCTGCTATATTTGGCGTCGAAACCGCTGCGAAAAGCTGCGAACTCAAGCGGTGTGCCGACCGAGTTTGAACAGAACCGACGCGGTAAATTTGAACTTTTCGCCTGAACTTTGTCGCCTAATTTTTTTCGCCTAAATTGAACTTTTCCCCTTCCACCAAAAAGACAACTGAGTATTCTTTGAAACTTTTTTCCATGAACAAATTTGTTTGTGACTTTTGTTGTCTTTGCTTGTTTTGCTACAACGCGGGTCAACATGCGATTTCGCGCCAAAAACACATGGGATTCAGCACAGGGTTTTATCCAGTGTATGAAGTGTATTGGGAACCCTGTGGTGTGGACGGACGGACGGAAATACGTACGTACGGACGGACGGTCACGTGACTATTACGTCACTACCAAAATTTCTTGGCTTGATAGGTTACCAAATTTCCTTAGCAATGGAGCTCCGCTGACGCGCTAGCGCGCTGGCTCCGCTATAAGTCTCTGGTCGTTGTCCTGATTGGTCGACGATCTCGTGATGTTATTGGTCCTCTGTCAGTTAAGCCGTGATGTTATTAGCTGTGAAGACTGTTCAACGTGATTGGTGCGTTTCGATCCGTCTTTTGTTAGTCAAATGTCCGTTGGTCTATTGTTAGTCAATAAGTCGGTTTGTCTATTGTTTGTCTGTCTTGTTATTGTCGGCAATCAGTCGTTTGTAAGGGACAGGTAGCTGTTGGCAACGGTTTAGTGGTGTTTGTTCTAAGTATATTAGACCTTGTATTTTACACGATTATTACGATTATAACTACTCAGTGCGATAATACTAGTCCCTTACTTCCACTTTAATTCACTTTACTTTGCTTGGTGATTTTACAATTCCAGATTCTCAACCACCAACATTTGGTGTGCCGTGTCCTGTAGGCCCGTTGTTAGCTTATGCTGAACGAGACATGTTTTCAGCTGTAGTGAACTGGACAGAACCGGTTGCTAGTGACAACTCAGGAGCCTCGCCTACAGTGACCTCAAACTATCAATCCCCTCAAAGATTCAGTCAAGGAACTCACGTGATCACATACACTGCTGTGGACCAATCAGGAAATAGGGCCACTTGTGCATTTACTGTTAAAGTCTCAGGTAACAAAATGCTCAAGATTATCAATCCTAGGTAGTCAGTTTGTCAACTTTAACAATTTAGCTGTTTTTTTCAGCCTCTATCATTTGAAGAATTTAAAAATTAAGGTAGTAGATCTTCTTAACGTATATCGATAGCAGCGTTTTACCTAAAGACAAACTTGATCGAAAGTAATCAGCTCATTTAAACTAAAATAACAATCATATTTGAAAATATGCATGATGAAACGACCTTAGTATAAGCTTCGCACGACCTTGTCAGATATTCTCCTTGACACTAACATAAAACCTTTTTTCCAGACTCTGTATATTTTCTTTAAATTAATTGACCATCAAGACGAGATGATGACGAAAAATGTCCTTCACTGCATTTGATTTGATTTTTTGATTTTTTAGTTATCAATTGTACATCGCTGATAGTTGATCTCAGAGGGCCTTTGCGGATGAACAGCTGTGGTAACCATTATGGATCAAAGTGTAACTTCTCCTGTGCAGTTGGTCATCGTTTAAATGGTGCATCAATGATCACGTGCGTTGCCCCTGGTAACAGGCCTCCAGGATACTGGGACAAACCTATGCCAGTTTGTCAAGGTAGGTTGCCCTAAGTGTATAGAAAAATATTGCCAAGCAATGTTTATGGGCCAGAATTGAGTACGTACTATGGTGTCACTGACGGTTTGTTAAAATGGTCGTCCCATGATCATTTTGCCTTTGTTTTTTTAGCTATTATGTGTCCATCTCTTCCCTCTCCTTCAAACGGACTGAAGACTGGTTGTGCTAATCCTCTATCCGAACCCTATGGTACAGTTTGTAGTTTCTCTTGTAACACTGGCTACAATTTAACTGGTTCCCCAAGACGGAAGTGCCTGGAGAACGAGAAATGGAGTGGACTGACGTCATTCTGTCACGGTTAGTAATTTACAAGTATCAACAGCAAATGTAGAAGGCCCTTTTTGAATGTGGTGTGGGTGCCTGATAAATGTTATTTGTAGAACTTGAATACGTGCAGAACTGTCTTAAGATGTAAAGGAGTAAAAGAGCTTCCAGGCCCAAAAAAGAAAAAAACTAGAAAATGTAATACGCAAGTGCACACAGTACTGCCTGTGTTTATGAGTTACAAGTATAGTCCGGCTTATTAGATTGAGTAAAGGGTTTCGTCACAAAATCACCTACGTGCTAAATAATGTACGGAGAGAGAAGCCTGGAAAGAACTTTTATCTGGTTACCTAGATTTTATATAACAAGTGAAAAAGCCAAAACCGTTCATTGTTCTGTTTTAAAGCACGCAATAAAGTAAGAAGAGCACGAAAGAAGTGTAGGGTGAACACGAGCCGCAGGCGAGTGCTTCTTACTAATTCTTGAATGCTCTCGGCACTTCCTTGCGTGCTTTGTACCAGAACAAAGCATGGCTTTGGCTTTTTTATTTTTATTACATCATCTGTGATCTATTACTGAACAGACGCACGGCAACATGGATTCTATTTGTTAAATAACTATAGGTTAGAATTCAATGTATGAACTCATCTACTGAAATACAGATTTGGTTTCTTTTTCACAGTGATAAACTGCAGCGCTCTTGTTCCTCTTTCCAATGCTGTCATTTCTCCATCTTCATGTCTATCAAGGAGCACTTATGGCCAGACCTGCAGGTTCAGTTGCCAAAGAGGTTACGTTATTGAGGGCACCTCACTTAGAGTTTGTGGTAATGACGGACAGTGGACTGGGAATAATGACACGCTGTGCCGAGGTAATATCATGAGAATGCATATCTATTTCAATAGCCCATTTCCAAGCTGATTGTGCCTTGTTTTCAAATCAAGGCCAAGTGCACAATCTTTCATATGAAAATGAGTTTTATCTGCATGTGAATGAAACTCGTTTTCACATGAACGGCTATGCCCCAAAACTCCCATTGCGGAAAAGAAGTAGAAGACAATACGAAAATGGCTTACTATCGTTCGAGACTGAAAGGTGACGTGGATAGTTATAAATCTTTCTATGTTT
This sequence comes from Siderastrea radians, assembly GCA_964017195.1. NCBI lineage: Eukaryota > Metazoa > Cnidaria > Anthozoa > Scleractinia > Rhizangiidae > Siderastrea > Siderastrea radians. Next base: position 1,339,248 of record OZ024899.1, on the reverse strand, counting down.
TGTGACAGTCTAGCGGTTGTATGATAGGAAATAACATGAAAGCCTTCGGTTTTCTTTCACTCATTAAAATGGAAATATGAAGGCTTTGAATTCCTACATGAATACTGCCTTACGCGTTATATTGAACCTAACTAGTCCATTGCACTAAGTAAGTAAGTAAGTAGGTAAGTAAGTAAGTAAGTTTATTTAAAGTCGAAGAAACGTGGGAAGTGGTTACACAGTCTCTCGAGCCAGAGGCTCATATTAAAAACGCTCGACTATTCCTAAATATCAACTAATCCTAATATTAAAAATATAAACTAGTCCTAAAAGTTTGACGTGTTTATCTTTCACAGACAAAACGCCTCCTTCGTTCAACAACACCTGTGCCAGTAACATGGTAGTTTATGCCCCTAAATGTTCGTCCAACGCCCTTCTCTCATGGAATGAACCCACAGCAACTGATAACTCTGGTCACGTGACCATCAGCTACCCAGCTGTGCGGCCTCCTGCTAATTTAAGTATTGGTTTGTACAATGTCCATTATTTAGCAACTGATGACGAGGGAAACAGAGCCAACTGCAGCTTTATTGTACAAGTCGCAAGTATGCCGTTCTCCTTGCTACAAAATAACATAGTCTTAAGTTTTACCTAAAGGAGTGTAATGAACATAGCAATACACCTGGCCGTGAAGGAAACGGCATTTCTTTGCTTCAGAAGATTTTGAAGTGGACCAGTGTTCATTTTAAATTTTGTGAAACTATGAGGTTTACTTCGAATGATAGTCGCACCGCATTGCGTGATGACATTTATTGCACACCACCATTAAAAGTCATGTCATGAATGTGTTCTGATCTTTTGATAAAGGGTATCATACTTATTAATCAATGGATCAGATGTCAATGCGACGTTCTTTTAAAGTAACAGAATAAAATAAAATTTATAATTTCAAAGAAAAATTAAGGAGTAAGAGAGAAGACTGCAGCTATCAAGCTATTCACAGTGAAGAATTTTATATTCACAGGAAAGACCTGTCCAGTCCTCCAGCCTCCAATCTATGGTGCTATAACCTCTCTTTCATGTGGTTGGTCATTTGGTTCCCAAGCCTCTTTCTCCTGTAACGTGGGATACCGACTGGCAGGGTCGAGTGTGCGGATATGTGAAGCAAATGGGAGATGGTCGGGCACGACAACTACATGCAACAGTAAGAAAATACAAACTACAATATCAGCAATAAAATAACAAACAATATGAAAAGAAAATCAATAAGCAAGCGGCAAGCGGTTCTTGTCTGCTTCCAAAATTCGTTAATTGTTTTTGAAAGGATGATTTCCTACAGGAATAAGATGAAATAAATTAATTGATTATTTGTTAGCTTTCATTTACCAAAATGGTCTCTACGAGCCTTTTCACCAAGGTAAAAAAAAATTTAAAATTAAAACAATGAAATGACTTTCATATGAACCACGCCCCCGCCCTCCCGCCAGCACTCTTTCCCACCCCCTATAATTCTACTTCTCTCTCTCTCTCTCTCTCTCTCTGTCTCTCTCTCTCTCTCTCTCTCTCTCTCTCTCTCTCTCTCTCTGTCTCTCTCTGTCTCTCTGTCTCTGTCTCTGTCTCTCTCTCTGTCTTTCTGTCTCTCTCTCTCTCTCTCACTCTAGGAACTGTTGGGGCGCGGTGGTCCAGTGCCTGACATCGAAAAGGGTCAAGCTCTGGGCGTGAAAACCTTTTTTTGTCTCAGAAAGAAACATGCACAAACTCCAGTTTAAAATATGAGTGCAGATAGGCTTTGGCGCGGGTATGACAAGCCAATCACGTTTCCAGTCCCCATGCTCCTTCCCTTTCGCTAACTACCAAACCATAGATCATTTCATTTCCCACGTTCTTTTGCCAAGTCATTTGACGTGTTAAACGGATAGAACTAGTGCTGAGTGCGCAATTTGAACAAAATATGATAAACAGAAAGTCTGATTCAAGAGTTTTGAACACTCCAGTTGTGTTTTCAGGTCACCTTCTCGAATGCTTGCAAAGGAACCTAAAACCTTATAATATTGAACTCTACGCCACTTCTAAAGGCAAATGTGGACCTGGGTGCCAACAACAGACTATCTGCAGACATTCAACAGCCTTCTGGATTCCGAAAAAAGATTCTTCAGTTTGCAGACCTTATAAAATGATAAGAAAGGACAGAGAAAGCTTGCAGTCGTCTGTGTAGTAGCCAAATCATCTGACAGCGAAATTGTTGCATGTGAGCTGTGATAAACTAAAGCGTATCTAATTAAGTCAAATTCAGTGAAACATTAACATATTTAAAAGGAATAAGTTTAGGCACTAGTCACTTTATGGCGAGGAAACAAATGGACCACGTAACATCCATAAATATCATTAACAATACTGACCCGTAATGAAATGGCAGTTTTTTGATTACCTTTCAGCTATTACTTGTCACCCACTAGTGACCCCACCTAAAGCTTTACTGCTGTCTCCTGCCTGTTCCAGTACTTATGGATCAAGCTGTTTATATTCCTGCCAATCTGGATATACCAGCTCAACTGGAAATGTTACCAGAACATGTTTGTCATCTGGACAATGGAGTGGTAGCGCCATCATCTGCACTGGTAATCAAACATGTTATATATGATCTGTATATACTGCAGCTTTATCTTGTTCTTACAATTCCAAAAGAAACTTCAAAGGCTGTCAACAATAACAAATGTCATAATTCGGTAAATTGTGATCGTCCGGGTGAGTGTAGTTCTGAGAAGGACTGTTTGAGGTGACATTGACTGACGTTTCGACAACTTGAGCGGAAGTCATCATCAGAGTCAAGTGAACTGTGAATCGTCAGTAGATGTTAATATATAGATTTAGCCAAGCCTAAAAGCGGAGCCCCCCCGTTTTGTTTTGTTTGTTTGTTTGTTTGTTTGTTTATTGCTGACAGTTATTAATTTGTGAAAATACTCTCATTCAAGTCGTTAAATTAAAAAAAAAAAAGAAAAGAAAAACAAAAGAAAAAAATTCCCACCCTTCCTGAGAGTTGAACCCGGGTCGTCGGCGTATGAAGTCGGATATCAGTCCACTTGGCCATGAATGTTCCTTGACATTACTTAAGTTAATTTTAATAGTTATTTCTTTCTTCGTGACAAGCTGCCTTTCAGCATGAAAATGCTGGTGTTTTTCCTGGCAAAATGCGTTGGGAACGCCGTAAAAACCATGGTTGTGGACAGAAAAAACCAAAAAGCACTAGTTCTGCTATATTTGGCGTCGAAACCGCTGCGAAAAGCTGCGAACTCAAGCGGTGTGCCGACCGAGTTTGAACAGAACCGACGCGGTAAATTTGAACTTTTCGCCTGAACTTTGTCGCCTAATTTTTTTCGCCTAAATTGAACTTTTCCCTTTCCACCAAAAAGACAACTGAGTATTCTTTTAAACTCTTTTTTCCATGAACAAATTTGTTTGTGACTTTTGTTGTCTTTGCTTGTTTTGCTACAACGCGGGTCAACATGCGATTTCGCGCCAAAAACACATGGGATTCAGCACAGGGTTTTATCCAGTGTATGAAGTGTATTGGGAACCCTGTGGTGTGGACGGACGGACGGAAATACGTACGTACGGACGGACGGTCACGTGACTATTACGTCACTACCAAAATTTCTTGGCTTGATAGGTTACCAAATTTCCTTAGCAATGGAGCTCCGCTGACGCGCTAGCGCGCTGGCTCCGCTATAAGTCTCTGGTCGTTGTCCTGATTGGTCGACGATCTCGTGATGTTATTGGTCCTCTGTCAGTTAAGCCGTGATGTTATTAGCTGTGAAGACTGTTCAACGTGATTGGTGCGTTTCGATCCGTCTTTTGTTAGTCAAATGTCCGTTGGTCTATTGTTAGTCAATAAGTCGGTTTGTCTATTGTTTGTCTGTCTTGTTATTGTCGGCAATCAGTCGTTTGTCAGGGACAGGTAGCTGTTGGCAACGGTTTAGTGGTGTTTGTTCTAAGTATATTAGACCTTGTATTTTACACGATTATTACGATTATAACTACTCAGTGCGATAATACTAGTCCCTTACTTCCACTTTAATTCACTTTACTTTGCTTGGTGATTTTACAATTCCAGATTCTCAACCACCAACATTTGGTGTGCCGTGTCCTGTAGGCCCGTTGTTAGCTTATGCTGAACGAGACATGTTTTCAGCTGTAGTGAACTGGACAGAACCGGTTGCTAGTGACAACTCAGGAGCCTCGCCTACAGTGACCTCAAACTATCAATCCCCTCAAAGATTCAGTCAAGGAACTCACGTGATCACATACACTGCTGTGGACCAATCAGGAAATAGGGCCACTTGTACATTTACTGTTAAAGTCTCAGGTAACAAAATGCTCAAGATTATCAATCCTAGGTAGTCAGTTTGTCAACTTTAACAATTTAGCTGTTTTTTTCAGCCTCTATCATTTGAAGAATTTAAAAATTAAGGTAGTAGATCTTCTTAACGTATATCGATAGCAGCGTTTTACCTAAAGACAAACTTGATCGAAAGTAATCAGCTCATTTAAACTAAAATAACAATCATATTTGAAAATATGCATGATGAAACGACCTTAGTATAAGCTTCGCACGACCTTGTCAGATATTCTCCTTGACACTAACATAAAACCTTTTTTCCAGACTCTGTATATTTTCTTTAAATTAATTGACCATCAAGACGAGATGATGACGAAAAATGTCCTTCACTGCATTTGATTTGATTTTTTGATTTTTTAGTTATCAATTGTACATCGCTGATAGTTGATCTCAGAGGGCCTTTGCGGATGAACAGCTGTGGTAACCATTATGGATCAAAGTGTAACTTCTCCTGTGCAGTTGGTCATCGTTTAAATGGTGCATCAATGATCACGTGCGTTGCCCCTGGTAACAGGCCTCCAGGATACTGGGACAAACCTATGCCAGTTTGTCAAGGTAGGTTGCCCTAAGTGTATAGAAAAATATTGCCAAGCAATGTTTATGGGCCAGAATTGAGTACGTACTATGGTGTCACTGACGGTTTGTTAAAAAGGTCGTCCCATGATCATTTTGCCTTTGTTTTTTTAGCTATTATGTGTCCATCTCTTCCCTCTCCTTCAAACGGACTGAAGACTGGTTGTGCTAATCCTCTATCCGAACCCTATGGTACAGTTTGTAGTTTCTCTTGTAACACTGGCTACAATTTAACTGGTTCCCCAAGACGGAAGTGCCTGGAGAACGAGAAATGGAGTGGACTGACGTCATTCTGTCACGGTTAGTAATTTACAAGTATCAACAGCAAATGTAGAAGGCCCTTTTTGAATGTGGTGTGGGTGCCTGATAAATGTTATTTGTAGAACTTGAATACGTGCAGCACTGTCTTAAGATGTAAAGGAGTAAAAGAGCTTCCAGGCCCAAAAAAGAAAAAAACTAGAAAATGTAATACGCAAGTGCACACAGTACTGCCTGTGTTTATGAGTTACAAGTATAGTCCGGCTTATTAGATTGAGTAAAGGGTTTCGTCACAAAATCACCTACGTGCTAAATAATGTACGGAGAGAGAAGCCTGGAAAGAACTTTTATCTGGTTACCTAGATTTTATATAACAAGTGAAAAAGCCAAAACCGTTCATTGTTCTGTTTTAAAGCACGCAATAAAGTAAGAAGAGCACGAAAGAAGTGTAGGGTGAACACGAGCCGCAGGCGAGTGCTTCTTACTAATTCTTGAATGCTCTCGGCACTTCCTTGCGTGCTTTGTACCAGAACAAAGCATGGCTTTGGCTTTTTTACTTTTATTACATCATCTGTGATCTATTACTGAACAGACGCACGGCAACATGGATTCTATTTGTTAAATAACTATAGGTTAGAATTCAATGTATGAACTCATCTACTGAAATACAGATTTGGTTTCTTTTTCACAGTGATAAACTGCAGCGCTCTTGTTCCTCTTTCCAATGCTGTCATTTCTCCATCTTCATGTCTATCAAGGAGCACTTATGGCCAGACCTGCAGGTTCAGTTGCCAAAGAGGTTACGTTCTCGAGGGCACCTCACTTAGAGTTTGTGGTAATGACGGACAGTGGACTGGGAATAATGACACGCTGTGCCGAGGTAATATCATGAGAATGCATATCTATTTCAATAGCCCATTTCCAAGCTGATTGTGCCTTGTTTTCAAATCAAGGCCAAGTGCACAATCTTTCATATGAAAATGAGTTTTATCTGCATGTGAATGAAACTCGTTTTCACATGAACGGCTATGCCCCAAAACTCCCATTGCGGAAAAGAAGTAGAAGAGAACACGAAAATGGCTTATTATCGTTCGCGGATTTAAAAGCCTCGAGACTGAAAGGTGACGTGGATAGTTATAAATCTTTCTATGTTTTGTGACAGTCTAGCGGTTGTATGATAGGAAATAACATGAAAGCCTTCGGTTTTCTTTCACTCATTAAAATGGAAATCTGAAGGCTTTGAATTCCTACATGAATACTGCCTTACGCGTTATATTGAACCTAACTAGTCCATTGCACTAAGTAAGTAAGTAAGTAGGTAAGTAAGTAAGTAAAGTAAGTATGTAAGTAAGTAACTTTATTTAAAGTCGAAAAAACGTGGGAAGTGGTTACACAGTCTCTCGAGCCAGAGGCTCACATTAAAAACGCTCGACTATTCCTAAATATCAACTAATCCTAATATTAAAAATATAAACTAGTCCTAAAAGTTTGACGTGTTTATCTTTCACAGACAAAACGCCTCCTTCGTTCAACAACACCTGTGCCAGTAACATGGTAGTTTATGCCCCTAAATGTTCGTCCAACGCCCTTCTCTCATGGAATGAACCCACAGCAACTGATAACTCTGGTCACGTGACCATCAGCTACCCAGCTGTGCGGCCTCCTGCTAATTTAAGTATTGGCTTGTACAATGTCCATTATTTAGCAACTGATGACGAGGGAAACAGAGCCAACTGCAGCTTTATTGTACAAGTCGCAAGTATGCCGTTCTCCTTGCTACAAAATAACATAGTCTTAAGTTTTACCTTTTACCGTCTAGAAGAAATTTAATGTAAAGGAGTGTAATGAACATAGCAAGACACATGGCCGTGAAGGAAACGGCATTTCTTTGCTTCAGAAGATTTTGAAGTGGACCAGTGTTCATTTTAAATTTTGTGAAACTATGGGGTTTACTTCGAATGATAGTCGCACCGCATTGCGTTATGACATTTATTGCACACCACCATTAAAAGTCATGTCATGAATGTGTTCTGATCTTTTGATAAAGGGTATCATACTTATTAATCAAGGGATCTGATGTCAATGCGACGTTCTTTTAAAGTAACAGAATAAAATAAAATTTATAACTTCAAAGAAAAATTAAGGAGTAAGAAAGAAGACTGCAGCTATCAAGCTATTCACAGTGAAGAATTTTATATTCACAGAAAAGACCTGTCCAGTCCTCCAGCCTCCAATCTATGGTGCTATAACCTCTCTTTCATGTGGTTGGTCATTTGGTTCCCAAGCCTCTTTTTCCTGTAACGTGGGATACCGACTGGCAGGGTCGAGTGTGCGGATATGTGAAGCAAATGGGAGATGGTCGGGCACGACAACTACATGCAACAGTAAGAAAATACAAACTACAATATCAGCAATAAAATAACAAACAATATGAAAAGAAAATCAATAAGCAAGCGGCAAGCGGTTCTTGTCTGCTTCCAAAATTCGTTAATTGTTTTTGAAAGGATGATTTCCTACAGGAATAAGATGAAATAAATTAATTGATTATTTGTTAGCTTTCATTTACCAAAATGGTCTCTACGAGCCTTTTCACCAAGGTAAAAAAAAATTAAAATTAAAACAATGAAATGACTTTCATATGAACCACGCCCCCGCCCTCCCGCCAGCACTCTTGCCCACCCCCTATAATTCTACTTCTCTCTCTCTCTCTCTGTCTCTCTCTCTCTCTCTCTCTCTCTCTGTCTCTCTGTCTCTGTCTCTGTCTCTGTCTCTCTCTCTCTCTCTCTCTCTCTCTCTCTCTCACTCTCTCTTGAGCTTTATGGTGTCAAGGGAACTACTCTTGACTGGTTTCAATCATATCTGTCCAATAGGCAGCAACTTTGTGGGGTACCTCAGGGGTCAATTTTGGGTCCTTTATTGTTTCTTTTATACATTAACGACCTCCCTGAGTGCTTACAATTTACTAAACTTCACATGTATGCTGACGACACTATACTAAGTGCTGCTGCAGAATCGACTATTGAAGTTCGATCGAGGATAAATCAAGATTTATTTAATGCTGGAAACTGGTAGGTGGCAAACAAACTTAGTATAAATGTTGCTAAAACTGAATATATGTTTTTCGGCTCAAATTTTAGATTATCCAGTTTCGGAAAAACAGTCCCAATTTTCTTAGGTGATAAACAAATTAAGCGAGTTAAACATACGAAATACCTTGGAGTTCACTTTGATGAAAACCTCAAATGGGAAGAACATATTGATAATATATGTTCAAAGATAAATCACTCTATAAATGGTCTAAGGCAGGCTCGAGATTATGTCGATCTGGATGTATTGAAAATAATATACAATGCCTTAATCCAGCCTGTCTTCGACTACTGTGATGCCGTTTGGGGTAACCTGAACAAAGGACTCGCGAGTAAAATTCAAAAATTACAAAACAGGGCTGCCCGTGTAATTACCTTTCAGGGCTATGGTACGAGATCAGAAGATCTCCTTGAATTCCTTAATTGGGATAATCTAGCATTGAGAAGGAACAAACGGCTTTGCCTTCTAATATATGACACTATTCACAAAAAAGTTCCGCAATATTTGAGTGATCTTTTTCCATTAAGCTGTGAAAGCAACCCCTACAAATCTCGTCTTAGAGAAAATATATTAAAGATAGAAATGACGCATATTCCAAGAACTGAATCCTTCAAAGGTTCTTTTTCTTGTAGGGGAGGAAAACTGTGGAATTCTCTCCCTTTGAATGTAAAAACAGCAAAATCTAAAGCCATATTTAAGAAGGACCTTACCGGCTGTCAAGCCGTCGCTTGATCCGTATTTTTATTGTCATCTTCTCCTTTTTTTTCACTGTAATGTAAATTAAATATTTTTTTTATCTACAAATGTGTAATATTTATTATATAAATTATAGGCGATTTGTTTGGCTAATATAAAATCTATTACTTATATTTACAGACGGCTTTCGCGTAAGGAAGTTGTAAACTTACGAAATTACCGTGTTTAAATAAAAGTGATTCATTCATTCATTCTCTCTCTCTCCCTCTCTCTCTCTCTCTCTCTCTCTCTCTCTCTTTCTTTCCCTCCCTGCAGTCTTCCCATGTGCTGTTGCTACATCTACTTCTTCCCTTGGTAAAGGTGTTTTCGTCGACGTTTGGGTTTTTAGATGGAATTGTTCGGCAAATTTGTTCAAAGGAAGACGTTGTATAGCTGATTATCATCCTACCTTTCTTAAATTTTCTTTAAAGTTGTCAAGTGTCCAGCCATCAAGCCTCCTTCTCATGGGACAGTTTATCCGGCCTCATGCAAGATACCGTTCGGCGTAAACTATCAAACAGATTGCTTTTTCGTATGTAATGGTTCAAGTTATTACCGACTGGAAGGTCCGCCGAGCATGTCCTGCCTTGAAAATGGTTCCTGGAGTTCAGACAGTAACAAAGTGATCTGTAGAGGTACGAAAAATAGAACGTAAGGTTTCTCTCAACCCGGAACATGATGTTGCAGCTTACACAGTTAGTCAGTACAAAAGTTGACATATCGATGTCAACATTAGAACATTATGACAGTAACAACACTATAAGTAACGCGCGACCGTTCCCAAGTTTAAAGTCTTTGAGATACCCGAATGGTTTTTCGAATAATTAAGTGGTGCACCCGTGCGTGAGAAACTAGGATTTGTTGAACCCGTTAATCAAATGTTACTTTAGATTATTTCTTTCACGAAGGAGAAGGCACGCTTTGCTTTTGCGGGGATTTTTATAAATGGAATGATTTTGAGATTACGATTTGAGATGACGCAAATTTCCTGCTGGGCTTTCATTGTTATGGCCGTTTAACCGTTTACTACATATTGGCGTGCTATAATATTTTGCGGGAAAAACGACTTTTACACCATGACAAAACTGACAAGACTGACAAAATAATAATATTGTTCGTGTTTTCATGAATGGATTTTCTAGGCCATGAAGGCCATGTTATATTACTGACAATGTCAATATTTTTCTTACGTTTTTGTCCGTGAATTTCGTAGCTTTTTTGTTTAAAAGCTGCGATATACGTAGATATAAATATATGATATCACACAGCGGTGCGAAGATAAGAATTTTATTTTCGAGTGGTAAAATATTGTTTTTTACCACGAGAAAATAAAATTCAAATCTTCAAGCCGCCGTGTGATTTTCTTTTTATTATATAGACAATAGAATTTTTGCACAAACAACAGTGTAAAAGTGGGAAATGACGTCATTGATATCCTCACTAGTGAGGATATGAGAAATACGCTACTCGAATCCCGGATGTAGTTTCGTATGAATTTTACGAGTTGTCTATTTTCCACTAAAACACTCTTGTCTATTCAACAATTAGATTATGAGCTCGAGATTTCTATCGCGTGATAGTTGTTGAGGCCGAAGGTCGAATCAATTATCACGCATGGAAATCGAGAGCGAATAATCTAATTGTTTTAGTATAAATCTACTAGAGGTTCAAAACTTAACAGCAGACACTACATGTTTTCATCGAAAAAATTATATAAATAGGTCACACCGCGCGCGGAAAACACTCTACTCACTATCTACAACAGAATAGATTGTGAGTAGCGTAGCTAATCAGAGAACAGCATTAGTGAAAGAACGCTAGTAGATTTATGTTAAATAATAATAACCCCTAAGTGGTATATATTTGAACAATATTGGGAATTCTAATTCACCTCTCATCAGATATTCAGCCTCCCAACATTCAATGCCCACCTGACGTGGATGTTTCTACAGACATCGGTCAATCATATGCAACAGTCACGTGGCAGGTTCCGGTTCCCACCGACAATTCTAATGAGCCCTTGAACTTCAGCGGTATTCTTCCTCCACAGCAGCTGAACGTTGGTCGAAGCAGTATTAGATATGACGTTACAGACTCTGCCGGGCTCAGTAGTAACTGTGTATTATTCATTCATGTCAAAGGTGAAACTATTTAAACCTTTAATAAATGTCTCAATAAATAAATTTTTCGGTTTTTTAGATCGCCATTCAAAGTACAATGCTTTATTCAATTTTTCAATACTGGTTCAAAGGAATCGCCGGACTTTATCTGTGGTTATATTTCGCAAAATCATAAGCTTGTTTATAACATGATAACCTGAGGAAACGAAACAACAGATACACAATAGTAACCGTTAACTCTCTAAATCGTCGACTTAATAACTACCGTATTTTCTTGATTAAACGCCGGGCCCCGAATAAACGCCGGGTATTAAAAAATGGCGGGCCCAAATAAACTGCTGATTCAAACAAACGCCGGGTGCACCATGCCTAGTTTGAAATGAACACCGGGGTCGTTTAATTGAGAAAATACGGTACTAACCGTCAAAATAATTAAACAAACAACCAAAGATATGTTGTTAAGAGCGACTTTCAGTAAAAATCAAGCAAAATTTCAATTTAGCGGCAGTAATTGAAAAATCGATTTCTTTCGTATTTTGCATATAATTAGGTATTAGTAAAGCTAGAAACCTGATGCGGTTCGTTTTCGCCAGAAGCGCTTTATTTTCGAAAAAAATGAGGAAATCGATTATCGGGTTCCGTAGGTCAAAATCACAGGAAATTAATCTTGAAAATCAGTACCATAAACTTGCATCGCGCTGGTAAACTAAAGCGCAGAGAAAAAGATAGGCACTTCCTATCGACAGAACAAGTCTTTTTCATTAACCAGACATTTGTGAAACAGCAGTAGCGAAATCTGCTGAACACAAACAATTCGAACTAAAAGGCAGGTTTTGATGATCACGTGGAAACTGATTTGGAACCTAACTTCTGTGAAATAATTTAACATGTGCCATAATTCTAAATGGCCTCAATCCTCATTCAACAGACAGCACAAACATTGAACTAAACCATACCTTGAAACTGGCTTGGGTTATCCATGCTACTTTATTTGGGACCAGTTCGAACTCAACAAAGTTTTAACAAATGGGGCTTAGTGAAGTTGAATTCTGCCGTACACAAAAACACGGGAAATTTTGCTTCTTTAACCAAACGGGCTCTCTCTACTTCATTCTTGTTAATTTCCAGCGTTAACATTCTTTTGCGTTCCAAAAAGAGGAAGAAAAAGCCCGAAAAGGGCGATTTTCACGTTTCCAAACTTTTGTTCCTTCGTGTGCAAATATTCTCTGTACATTTGTTTGCATTGGGTTACCAAATACCGTGACTAAATTTTTTAACCAAATTTGGATAAATGATGTCACAGGTGTAGCATATTAGATGTCACGTTTTGTCATGGTTTGCACAGAGAGCTCACAACGATATCACCAATATCGTTCAATTTTTTCTTTTCCCTCTACCTTTTTTGAGATCAACCGAACATTTTAAGACGGAATCCATTAGGAAACTGAGTAATTTTAAGCTTCAGTGGACAAAAATCTTGTACCAGAATAATTTAAAGCATATCGCATTCTTTTTTACATTTTTTGAGAGCTATGGATGTAATTTGTTATCTGTAATAACCCCAAAGACAATTTCTTATGGAAGCCCGAGAAAATAAATTTCAAATTTCACAAAATGAAATCTTACGCATAAAAATTTATCTATTTTACCTGCGTTTACACAATTCCTGTGAAATTTGAAGTTGAATTTCACGGGCTCCCATAAGAAACTGTCTTTGGTGTTATTACAGATAACTAATTACGTCTATAGCTCTTAAAAAGTATAAAAAAGAATGCGATATACTTTAAATTATTCTGGTACAAGATTTTTGTCCACTGATTACTCAATTTTCTGATGGATTCCATCTTAAAGCCATCATCGAGCATCAAGCAACGACGAAGAAAAGAGAGATTGTGTGACTTAACACGGAAATTTTGGTGTATTTCGGCATCCGGCAAAGTTGAACTTCATTAAGCCCCATTTGTTAAATTCGCTGTCTTCCAAGTTTTCCCAAAGACAGCAGCATGGACAACCCAAGCCAGTTTCAAGGTATAGTTTGGTTCAATGTTTCTACTGTCTATTGAATGAGGATTGAGACCATGTGGGGTTATGGTACATGTTAAATTATTTCACAGAAGTTAGGTTCCAAATCAGTTTCTACGTAAACATCAGAACCTGCCTTTTAGTTTGGAATTGTTTGTGCTCATTAAATTTCGCTACTGCTGTTTTGTAACTGTCTAGTTAATGAAAAAGACTTTTCTTTTGATAAAAAGTGTCTATCTCTTTTTCCACGCTATAGTTTACCAGCGCGGTGCAAGTTTATAGTACTGATTTTCAAGATTACATTCCTGTGATTTTGACCTTCGGAACTTGAGAATCGACTTCCTCGTTTTTTTCAAAAATAAAGCGCTTCTGGGGAAAACGAACCGCATCAGGGTTCTAGTTTTACCAATACCCATTTATGTGCAAAATATGACAGAAATCGATTTTTCAACTTCTGCTGCCGAATGCTCGATGTTTACTGAAAGTCGCTCGTAACCGCAGGAGCGGATCCAGTATTTTTCTGAAATGGGGTTGTAGGTAAAGGGGGGAGGGCAAATGTCACTGGGTCGAGGGGCGTCTGGATTTTAGCGGCAAATTGTCCTGGTAAGTTTTGAAAGAGCAGATTGTAAATCAAATAGGGAAAAAAGAATTTGAAAAACAAAACGGTTAAAAGAAGGGGATGCAGCCTTAAAACCCCACTCCTGGATCCACCCCTTGACCGTCCAGCGTCAATTGCACTTTCCCTACTGGGACCCTCGTCGACAGCAAAGTTATTCAATGAACGCAAAAATGCGGTCTTCCTTCTAACGATAGAAATGTCTTTTAACAGATCTTGAAAAACCTAAGATTGACCCTTGTCCTGGTGATGTCAAGATTATTTCAACTCAGAGATGGCGTGAGCTGATGCTACCTGCAGTTACCGTGACGGATAATGTGGGCGTGTACCTATTCACAACAAACATGAAAAATGGAAGCGAAGTCACCTGGGGAGAATACAACATTACTTACACTGCATCAGATAAGGCGGGAAATACGGCGTATTGCAAATTTCTTATAACAATAGCCGGTGTGTATACATTGTGTTGCTTCATGATATATACATCCACTGTTACATTTAAAAGAAAATTGTTCACAGGGAACGACTTTGCATCCCTTTCAGGATCATCCCGCACTTTCCCTACTTAGCCCCCTCCCTCAAGTGAGCTTTCTTTCTAGTAAGCCCCATACCTTTTTAAGGCCTAAAAAGGGAAATTCAGAAGTAAATAAAAAAGGAAGGAAAGAAGGAAGGAAGGAAGAAAGAAAGGGAGGGAGGAAGAAAGGAAGGAAGGAAGGAATAAAATCTCAAATTGCGACTAATTAAATATAAGTATTAGCCCTATTTAGCCTGAGAGGGAGCACATTGTGCCCGCGCTGACTTTAACGAATTATAACTTTTAAACGGCTAAACGAATAATCACCAAATCTCATGACTTTTCCAAAAATTCATCAGAAAAAGTTTTCTATGTCAATGACATGTCTATGATGATCGACGTTTCCATGGCAACCGTCTACTCAAAATGTCTTTTTTTAAAGCCTTTTTCCCCTTCGTTTGTAAGAAGATGATCCTTCACTTTTTGTGCTTGTTTTGATAAACTGTATTTGTTAGAAAAAATTGACATAATTTTCGATGCTGTCATTATCAACTGTATGACTGCAGGCTCGGAATTCAAGTTGGCGGCCTCAAAATTCAAAATGGCTGGTTGTGACGTCATATGACGTCACAACTAGCGTAAGTACATTGTGCCACATAGATTATGGTATAAATATTAAAAACAAAAGGTAGTGAGGTGCCAAAAAAGTTCTTTTCAAATTCAAACGTTTCGGGCTTAGCCCTTTATCAGTGGCAAATGAACGATTTTCAAATTACGCGTGACAACAACCATTGCGTGAGAGAAAATATATAACGTTTGTTGAAGAAGAAGAGAACGGGCAATGATAGGCGAGCGCGCGTGTAAGTTTCAAATGGAAGAAAAGTTAGTTAATGTTCATCCCGCGTGGTCGCGCAGTTCCAAGCCTGAAGATTAGCCGCATTTCCAGTCTTTTCCGGTAGATGTTCTTACCGGTGCAGAGTTTAATACCACGAAACTCGGCGTCGGACAAAGTGTGGTCTAAGCCATTAAAGTGTTCAGGAACGGGGAAACCGGGAGATTTTTCTCTGTGCTTCTGAGGTGTTCTCTGAAGTGTTCTCTGAAGTTGAATTTGCTGACCTGACCGGCGTCAGGTCAGCAAAATTAACTTCAGACAGAGAACGGCCAACGCTAACCTCTCCCTCTCTGAGAAACAGGCATTAGATCGCTCAGCAAACAGGAAGACATCGTCATCAAGCCGGCAGACAAAGCTGGCGCTGTAGTCGTATGGGCAAGATCCTTGTACTTCGAGGAGGCTCAGCGTCAGTTATCTGATGCCAGATTATACCAGCTCCTCAACCACGATTGCACCAAGGAAAGCCAGCAAACAGTCAAATCTGTAGTGCACGACTTGATCAGCACTTGTGAACTACCACCTACTGCGAGTAACTTGGTTGTGTCTAGTCCACGTACATCACAGTTCCACCTTCTGCCTAAGATCGACAAGCCGAACAATCCAGGACGACCAATTGTATCGGCTTGCAGTTGTCTAACCGAAAATATCGCTGCATACCTGGATGAGGTTATGGCCCCTCTTGTACATGGTCTTAGTATGTACCTCAAAGACACAAATCATGCCCTTCAGATTTTTGATTCCTTTCGTTTCGACCCTGTTAACGACAAACAGTGTTTCATTTTTACCATGGACATTAAGTCGCTATATACTGTTATACCGAATGACTGTGGTCTTAAGGCGTTGGCCCATTTCCTAGACAAAAGACCGGTACTTCAACCTACGACATCCACTCTGATCCGACGTGCAGAGCTTGTATTAACTCTTAATACATTCTCATTTAATGGGGCCTTTTACCCACAGGTAGCGGGGGTAGCAATGGGTAGCAAAATGGGACCCAATTACGCTTGCCTGTTTGTCGGTTACATGGAAGAATTTATGGATTTATTCCACAATTGCACAAGAGGTACATTGACGACGTTGTAGGGGCCGCATGCTGTGATGGTAAGGACCTTGGGGACTTCATTGACCATGTTTCCAACTTCCATCCTACTTTCCAGTACACGCACACCATCTCCGAAACTTTGCTGCCTTTCCTTGACATCGACCTACATATATCTGGCAACCATTTTCAAACGTCTGTTTACTACAAAGAAACAGACACACAGCTATTTACATCATCAGTCCTCACACCCTCGTCATTCTAAGAACAGCCTTCCTTACAGCCAGCTTCTGCGTCTCCGCCGCCTTTGTTCTGATGACCACGATTTCACCACTGGGGCGCAAGAGATGTGTGGCTTCTTTCAAGAGCGGGGCTATCCCTCTGACTTACTCCGTGAAGATCTGAGGAAAATAAGCAGATCAACAGGCACGACACCATCTATAGTCACAGAGAGGAGGGTAGGGTACCATTGGTACTTACCTACCACCCCTCAACGAAAAAATCAAGAGAATCCTACTTAACAACTTCGGGATCCTTAACAACGACCCAGAGACCGGGCGGATCTTTACTGACGCCCCGCTCGTAGCATACCATCGAGATCGCAACATTAGAAACGTGTTGGTTCACACCACCGTTGGCAGTCAATCCGCAGATCCCGCTGGTACCGTTCCTTGCAACCATCCACGATGCCGTACTTGTGAACATATTAGCTCTTCCCTTACTGCTAACGGCCCTAACTGTACCACCAACATCAAAGAACATTTCAGTTGCCATTCCAGCAACTTAGTTTATTGCATCTCGTGCCGTCGCTGCCCTGCTCTCTACATCGGGGAAACCGGTCGAACCCTCCGAGAACGTTTTGGAAAACACCTCAGAAGCATAGAGAAAAAAATCTCCCGGTTTCCCCGTTGCTGAGCACTTTAATGGCTTAGACCACACTTTGTTCAATGCCGAGATTCGTGGTATTAAGCTCTGCACCGGTAATAACATCCACCGGAAAAGACTGGAAATGCGACTAATCTTCAGGCTTGGAACGGCGCGACCACGCGGGATGAACATTAACTAACTTTTCTTTCATTTGAAACTTACACGCGCGCGCGCCTATCATTGCAAGTGCTCTTCTTCTTCAACAAACGTTATATATTTTCTCTCACGCAACGGTTGTTGTCACGGTTGTAAATCGTTCATTTGCCACTGATGAAGGGTTAAGCCCGAAACGTTTGGCTTTGGAATAAAATTTTTAGCACTTCACTACTACCTATACCGTTTTTTTTATATATTTTCATCCAAATTAGTGCCACGCAGTAATGTGAACTTTTGTTCATCATTTATCTAGATTATTACATATCCTACTACTAACCTGATTTTCGTAGCAAAAGCAACAAAAATGTGAGAAATACAGTTGTTCAATGTCTCTCTTTCTCACCCAGCCCTTCTCCCTTTACTCAAAAATATTCATACTTATTTCGTCAAAACAGTACTTTCTGTAGAGATATCTGGTGATAGAAATACATTTCCAGTGACAATCTAATAAGTTTCAAATGCTACAAATGTAAGACAGCCGAAAATGACGCTTATAAGGGAAATAACGTCATTAAAAGTGACGTCATAAAAATTCCCCTTGGCTCAGGAACTCGCAAATAGCCCAGGCGAAATAGGGCTAAAGCAAATATACAGTAATGGAACTTTCTACTTAGAACATGATTATTCTACAGGATTGGCTTTTTTAAAAAACTTTTTTGATATAACTGAAATTTTTTAATTAAGTAAGTCTTATCATTTAGCCTTTTTCTGTTTCTTAATGTCAAAGATACTCCGTGTGTGGATTTACCAGCACCGAAGAATGGAGCCAAAGCGTGCGAGACATGGCTGGCTGGTGGAATGACCTGCACCGTACATTGTAATAAGGGATATGGATTTGCTAACCGTCCACACCTTATTTATCATTGTAATGCGGAAGGAAAATGGTTGAATATGATGGTGCCTAAAAAACCTGCTTTTCCTGACTGCTCAAGTAAGAAAAATAGGCTTTAATTGATTTTTACTCATCAGAAAGCTTGTTCGCTGTGACATATTACAGCTTTTTTCACGAGAATGCCAACTGATAAGCTCAAAAAGTAAAAAAACAAAAAAAAACAAAACAAAACAGAACGAAACCAAAAAGAAGAAGAAAAAACACGAATAACCGTGATGGCCTAGCGTTTTGTGAGTTATGTAAATGAAGCATCGTGCAACAAAACAAAAACGTGCCACCGATTGCAGGATTGCATCGTTTACAGGCCAGATAGGTTAATTCTATTTAGCCTGGAGAGGGGAGACGGCTTGGGGTACAAAGTGCCTGCGCTGACTTTCAACGTTGATAACCGATGACGTCATGCCAATGACGTCATAGGCTAATAATATAGCCTAAAAGAACGTGGCTGATGTCTGTCTCCCTTCGGTGACGCCGGGGGTACTCTGTGAGGTGTTGGGTGGGGGTGTGCCGCAGGGAGACTGAAACCCTTACCTTATCAGTGGCACATACCCATACAGCTTATAGATGAGAGTACCTCCCTCAGGCTTTGAAATGTTTGCATCGCTTCCCAACCTGGTGGGGGGGGGGGGGGTTAGGGGCTTTTTTGGTGGGGATGCCAGAACTTTGAAAACCTTACCCTGCGCCATAGACAGCGGCACATACCCCTTATTTATCTGAATAGCTTAATTCGAAGTAATGATTTAACTGCGGGTTTTGGGAGGAATTGTCGCACAGATGTAATGAAGGCCAAACACGAATAATGTTTGTAAGAAATATAGAGGCGCAACTGTTTTGAGTTTTAATTAGCGGGCTGCTCTGCTTTCTTTAAAGAAAAACACAAACCAAAAGGTTTAGGGATTTATGGACAGTATTACTACCTCACTGACGAGTGCGGTGGAGAAGATATGAACGAAGAGATCGCTGGTAACTTCATTGACCTTTTAAATAGCACTTCTCTTGGCCAGGCTGGAGCTTGTTCTGGAAACCCAGACTGTAAGATTGAGAACGTCAGAGTCGAATGTGGAGAAACAATTCGTCATAGGAGGGATGTACCTGATACCAAACAAAGCACAATTTCTTTGACCGTTAGTTTCACAATTAAAATTCCTCTTCCAAAGTACAGTAACGCATCACTTGATCTCAACCAGACTTCTCTAAAAATATCTAATGACATTCTTGGAGCCTTGGACAAAGCGGACTTGAGCTTGAACATCAGTGGTGTTGTCATAGTAAGGAACCCATCAAGACCTCCTGAGATTCGTCGCATTCGTGTCCTTTGTGATGAGGGACAAGTGCAAAGTGGGACCATGTGCGGTAAGGACAATAAAGACACATTAGTTTACTTTGAATCAACCGAGATTCTTGCTTTTCTTGTTGAAAAGTGTTGTCACTGATAATTTAAATTAAGTGTTCTCACTGTTAATTTAACAAGTATTTCGTGAGTGCGTTGGATATAAGGGGATCAATAACTCTAACAAGGCGCTTTTTGTATTTGTTTACTCTTTTCGAGAAAGCGTGAATAGTATAACTGTCATTTATGCCCTCTTGCTCACTTACAAATCTGAATCACAAAATTTTATGTTAATGTACATTGCCAAGGCTGAGCTCTGTTTGCTAGAAAAAAGGTAGAAGACAACCAAAAAATACCAGAAATTTGCCATGTTTTGGCCACTTGCGTGGCCGTTCTGCAACTATCATGTAAAAATACAGAAAGTGTAAAATAAACTATCTATTTCCAGCAAAGGTGAGGGCAGACCCGAATGTCATGAACAAAGCCAAACGACTAAAAAAAACATAAATTGGAAGGGGAAAAGGGGGGATTTGCCTCATCGATGTTGAAGAAAGAGGCCTGTAACCTGGCCTTCATTCACTTAAATGTGAATTTAGTTAAGTCCCGGATGTATAATGATAAAAAACTTTACTCCCACCAGTGCCGAAGGTTGCATGAAATCATTTACTCTCCCGAGGAGTAAATGTTCTATTAATTTTTATTAAATTGCCGATCGGAAAGGAGAAAACCCGCAAACGCACGAAAAAATCACTTAGGCGCTCTTCCCTTAACTAAGTATCCTTAAGAGAAAAGGCAAACTGCACACATATAGACAATGTAGACTATGATGAAAGCAATGGTTAGAGCAAAGACCTGAAGTGTCACTTTCTATTATCTTTTTTACAAACTAGTCAACTGCCCTGTTGGCTACTTCTTCAACGGCGCCAACTGTCAAGCATGCGCAGTGGACCAATACCAAGAACAAGAAGCTCAGACCTCATGTGTTTCGTGTCCGTCCGGAACTTCAACGTCTGGCCAACAAGCCTCAAAAAGAAAGCAGGATTGTCAAGGTTAGTAACTATAATAACGGAAATTTTCTTTTTGTTTACTAGCTCGTTTTATTTATCTGTTTATTTATTCAGGCATTGCATTTATTCATTCATTTTTTATCTCGTGGTTGCAATAGAAGCTAACGAACATGTTGGTTCCGGAGGTGATTCTAATTTACATCATATCCTCCCGTGCGCTTTATCGTGCGGGTTTCGTCTCTTGACTCAACTAGCGATCAAGATCCATACAAATAGCAACTTTTTGAAAACTATTCTGACCCTGGGCTTCCCGTGCAATCACCACGCGATCTCACCCGTAGACGGGTAATTCAGAATATCCTTCATAACAATGCAACCTGTTGATTGCTCGTTAACATTTTTTCTTTTTTAGACCTACACAAGACTGACAATAAAACACCAGGAATCTCCAAGCAAGTTCTTATTTCAGCTGCCGTTGGAGGAACAGTTTTTGTTATTTTGCTTGTGATGTCGTTCTTCTGTGTCAGGAAATACTGCCTGTAAGTTGAACCTCTTCTTCATTCGTTATTCATCACCCGGGCAGTAGACGGTGCCTGCATTTCAGAACTAAATGGCTCAAATTGCATACCACTTGGTGCCGGACAAAACATTACATTGCATCATTGAGTATTCCTCCCTCTGGTCATTGATTAATGCTGAATAAAAGCAGGAAGGAATTTAGACACAGAGCAGGGCTTGGGGAGTAATGGTAGTTCTAATGTTTGCGAAATTTCTGGAATTTACTTGGCACTCGGTTACTCGCTTACTGACTTTCTTTGGTGAAACCTGGTTTCTATTTACTTTTTTTGCAGAAGCAAAGCAAGGAAGGCAGGTCCAGAAAGTTCGCATGTTGGTTTTACCAATCAAGCCTACGAAGACATTCATTGGAGAGGACTAGGGCTGCAAGATCTATAGTGCACACCTCTAAAGCTTAGGTCTGGTTGAACAGTCGTCAGAAGAAATAAAAATTAGGTTACACACTGTAGGAGCGGAAGATAACAGGATGGATAAACATATGTCATTTCAGGGCAAAAGAAGAAATGCTCATTAAAAAAAACACCTCAAATACTAAAATTATGATGACTTCAATAATTATGAGGTGTTGTAAAGTAACAAAATTTACTATGGATGCAAGAGATCAACGCATTGAATTTGTATGTAACACTATTTTCTATTTGAATATACTTTTACCTTGAGCGCGCAAAAACATCATCTAGTAGAAATACCTAGTAACTGCAATAATAGAATTTGTAATCCCAAAATTATTACGAAGGTTTCTACCCCGTAGTGCAGCCTTTATAGTTTTCTTTCCTACCCTAGACAACCTTAGAACCTAGAACTTTTTAAGGCTTTAAAAGGTGACAGGTTCAACACGGCTGCCGCTATTAACAGCTTATTTTTTTTCCGAAACAGATCTCATTCAGATTTTGACCGTCAGTTCATTTTCGAGCAACATCATGGTTTTTTTTTTCTGAAGTCTGCACAAAAAAGGCCTACTATTCTAATCAGAAGCCCGTACACACATATTTGTTTAACAAATAACGTCTTGTTTGTTCTAACCCGAGCTCACATTTAATCAATACTAAACGTAAACAGTCAATTTTATACCAATAAGGAAATCACCGAACACCCCTACCCAGTTAAGTTGTGTTCACCAGCATTTTTGTAGAATGTTCCGCCATAAGATGATCTAGAATGTCTTCCACATTATTTGTACTTCCCTTTTTGATAAAAGTCACTTTATAGAGCCAGGTAATACTGCAAAAACCATCTGGGCAATTTATTTACCTAGTATCTAGTACCTAAAGCTTAAGGTAAACAATTAGAACTTTCAGAGCTGCACGAAAGTTATCCTCTTTATAGCAATTATTCAAGAATTGTTTTACGAGGGAACACGTCATGTCAAGTGGTAAATAACCAACGAGGCGAAAACAAAAACAAATTTTAAAAAAGAAAAAAATAAGAAAAACGGAGAGAAAAAAGAAAAAGGAAACTAGCTTTAGGAGCTGAAATGTACAAGTTCGTAATCCATTCAGACCACTTGGGGCCATCAAGTGCTTATTCATTGAATTGGAACAGATTATTTCTATATCTGATGCAGCTCAGAAACAATAGTTGAAGTAGTAAGAGTGGAGAACTTTTTAGCGGAGCCCGCACGCTAGCACGTCAGCGGAGCACCATTGCTAAGCAAATTTGGTAACCTATCAAGCCAGGAAATTTTGGTAGTGATGTAATAGACACGTGAAAGTCCGACCGCACCACAGGGACATCAATATGAAGTGGCACACACTGGATATAACCCTGTGCTGAATCCCGTGTTTTTGGCGCGAGATGCATGGTGACCCGCGTTGTAACAACACAAGCAAAGACAACAACAGTCAAAAACAAATTTGTTAATGAAAAAAAAAGTTCAAAAGAATACTCAGTTGTCTTTTTGGTGGAAGGCGAAAAAATTCAATTTAGGCGAAAAAGTTCAGGCGAAAAGTTCAATTTTGCCTTGTCGGTTCTGTTGCGAACTTGGTCGGCACACCGCTTGAGTTCGCAGCATTTCGCAGCGGCTTCGACGCCAAATATAGTAGAGCTAGTGTTTTTTGGTTTTTTCTGTCCACTGACAACCATGGTTTTTTGAGGTCCGAACACATTTTGCCAGGAAAAACACCAGTATTTTCACGTTGATAGACAACTTGTCACTAAGAAAGAAATAAGTGAGATGATGTCGATCAGTCATTGCCAAGACTATTATCATGGACACGTTCAAAATGCAACGGAAAAATCGTTGATGATCACTTCATATTTTATTTCTGTCCATCTTTCCGCAATATAAGAATCTTCAAATTAGAAGATAAATTGTGCGTAAAGAACGATAAATAACCTTAAGGAACGTAAAGACCGGTGAGTAAAGAAGCGTAAAGAGCGTTAAAGAAGCGTAAAGTGTTCACAGCAAAGCGGGACAAAATACAGCAGAAATTCATGGATGAACATGAAGACGTAAACATTTCATTTCTTTCCCTCAGATTCCATAAATAATAACTTGTAATTACATCCATCTTTATGTTTGTATTTTACGTATCTTTATTGTCCATTACGCGGCCTTTACGCGTTTTGTGAGTTTACGCGTCTTTACGCGCCGCGAAACCATGCGTAAAGAAAAGCCCTTAAATTTACGTTTCTTTACGCACGATATAAATATTCGTAGATCCATCATTTCGTGCTGTATGTTGACAAAGGAAGACCTACAAATTAAAAGTGAAACTTTTTGTCTGCTAATTAACGAGTCGGTAGAGAAAGGGAGGCCATGTAAGGCACATTAAAGGGGTTGCAAGCAGAGGAAAGGGATCGATGCTCCCAGAAGGGGGAAGGCCAAGAAGAACACCAAGTTATACAAAAAGTAATGTTCTTGTAGAGTATCACTGTTGAAAGTAAGAATGCAGACACATTTTTTTTATGAGAATAATTTTGCATCGAATTGACCAAGTACATTCTATACACATATTCGATACATGTTGACATGTTCGATACATGTTCACAGGACTTAATAACATTTTACTTTTTATTCGGATTTATCTTTGTCGCATATGATGTAACCTGGCTGGATTACGTTAGTAACGGCGCCAGGTTCACCTGGTGTCAAATAGTGGAATTAAAACCTGAAATGAAGCAAGATTTTAAGCTTCAGTTTTAAGTGATGATCACCACAAGGATAAGGGCAAAAGTATATTATTCTAAGATTGCGAGAAGACCTATTAAAAGTTGAAAAAGTTGAAAAAGTTGAAAAATCAGCGTAAGGCATAAAACAAAGACCTTGACGCGAAGGTCTTTGTCAGAGTTCCATCTATTAAATCAAAGATATGCGGGGTTAGTAAAATCAAATGCTGTATGACCTTTCGTATTAAGGACGTTTGCGCGAAAAAATTCTACAACACAGATTTTTTTCATACTTTGGCTATAGTCAGATAATGAATTACCTACGGAAGTGCAAAAAATAATTGGGGGGGTCACCGACATTGCTTTCGAATAGCGTGGAAAACTCCCCCAATTTTGACACATCGGTCCTAGCAACTCGACATGGCCTCAGTGCTTGTTAGTTGAAAGTATTAAAAATGATTCGCCCAACCCACTTTCTTAGTCAAATTTGTTTTGGGTGAGTCTGTCAAGTAAATAATTTGAACCAGTGTCATCCTTTTAGTTATACTCAACCTCTAAGGTGGACTTTTGCGAACACCATGCAGCTACAATTCGATGATGCGAGGGCGGAAAAGTTGAAAAAAATCAAACTTCCACAACATAGATAATCAACAAAGAAAGTGATCTATCGAAAGAAAATACTGGTCACCGAACATTTAAGAGAGTTAACCCCGTACACAGATATTAAAGTGCCCACGGGCGCTATATATCTCCACATTGCTTCAACAGCGCGCTCACTCAATGCATGACGTGGCATGACATTGCGAAGTGAATTGCGTGGGCAGTAAGGATGCGCAGAAACAATTAGCGCGAACATCCTTATTGATTAACACGCTAATTTCCCTACCATCAGTCCCATCCTTTATGAATTCCAGCAATACCTATCGGTGAGTCCTTGTCAACCGAGTAACCATTAAAATAAAAAATTGTCAACCATAATATTTTTAATACTTTTCAACTCTTTGCTGTTTATTATTATTATTATTATTATTATTATTATTATTATTATTATTATTATTTCATTTTACGACCAAAAAAAGGAAAGAAAAACAAAACTAGTGAAGGCATGGTGTGATGATGGTATGATGATGGTATGACACCAACCAGGAACTCATCAAAAGCTAGAACCAGTCAGAACTGACAGAGAAAACAGCGCGAACATTTGAATGGTTTTCAGTTTTCTTATTGGTTGGTACTAAATTCTCGCGCTTCTGGTTGGTGATCTGAGCGAGTTAAAATATATTTTAGCCCGCTCATTTCCCCCATTTTAGCCCACAAAATACGCCACAGTGCCCAATGAAATGTGTTTATTCATTCAAGAAATTTTTATTAATGAGCAATCTGATACGTAGACTTAAGCTCAATCTCCTTTTGAACTTAAGTGCGTAATTTTCAACATTTTCTTTCAGCAATTCTTTTCTCGCATCAATTGTATTTTATTCGAAAAGTAGAAATCGTGACTATTCTAGACTGTTCTAGTCTTAGTGTAAAGCTCTATATGTTTTTTTTTCAGCTGTGGAATACTTTCTCTTCCTTATGTTGTTATATTTTTTTAGTTTCTTCATTTGAAGTGAATGACATTTCTGTCCTAATTTAGCGACTAAACTTGGACGATTCATTGAGTGAGTTCAGTGTGGCATGTTTTCGTGTTCTTTTTTTTTTGGAAACCTCTAAGCCATTTCAGTGTGTCTTTAGTTACAGATCGAAATGAAATATTTATTTAAGTAACTATAAGCGAAGCATTTCTCGGTTTAAGTGTATTTTGTCTAAAATGAGACTCTGAAAGCTTCCTAAAATTAGTTCAGGGTGTGTTCTTGAAAGCGCCCGAATAATGCTTCGCGGACGAAAAACGTGTGCCATTTTGTCTTGATAATTATACGTGTGCTTGAAGTTTCCGATGACATTTTGGGGGTAATTTTGTTCCGTAAACTGGTTGACAGCACTAAACAGCCAAAGGGATGCATTGGAATCAGTGAGAAATGTGTATTTGTATTGAAAAGTCTGTCTAGTCGCTACCGGGAGCAACTCAAGTGGGTTCATTAAAGCAATTGTAGATTTAAAGGTACTATTTTTGAACTTAATAAGTTTTCAAACGAATGCTACAACAAGAGCTGTCAGTGAAAGTCGTGCTAATGTCTTCCCTTTGAAGAAAAATAAGCCAGCTCACTGTTTTCTCAGCAGTCCACGTGATTTCCCTTGTTGTTTTTCACCTTTTGGCGCGCGAATATCCGCACAACTAAAATTTAGCGTATTTTTCGGGCCAATAAGCATGAAAGAGAGAGGTATGGAGCTCCGCATTTAGGCTTGGCTAAATCTATATATTATATTATATTATTATATTATATCTATATATTATATTATATTATATTATATTATATATTATATTATATTATATTTGAAATTTTAACCTTATAACTGAAACTTTCTCACATGTACACTCAGTCTGATGATCGCTTAGTGCGTGAAACTCGAGTTACAATTACTTTCTATCTTTAAATTTGTATTTAGCTCTGCATAGTCATGCATAGAGCACTCCTAGAATAAGTGAAGCAATCTCTTCATTGTTTATTCGTTTATTCCTGCTCCTGTCAAGTAGAGCACTCTCTGTTTCACGAATCTAAACAAAGATGGAAAAACTTCAGTTTGATTACTCTATGAAGAACATCCCGATTCCTCCAAAGGACACTTACAAGATCAGTCTACTTGAAAAAGTAGTAAGTGTCATAAAAAGAATGCGATGGAAGGCGCTCTTCTTTCTCAAACCAAAGCCTGACCAGCAGCAATCCAACAAATTCAACCTAAAATGGAGAATATGTCCTCCGCCAATTGAGGAATTGAAGCCGTTTGAAGATGACATGTTCCAGATAGTGGAGAACGTGAAGTTTAAGCAAGTTAGAAACGAATTTCAGGAGAAGCTAAGACACAATGTTAAAAAGATCAACTCCTCGAAAAAGGTCCTCGTATTTGCCGATAAAACAAGAAACGTCTACGAACTAGACAAGAACCAGTACGATAAGCTGTTAAAAGAAAATATTACCACAACATACAGAAAAGCAGACGGGCCAATCGAGGAAGAAATCAACCAAGAGCTGAAGCATATCACTACCAAGATTGAGGTACGTGACAGGGTTGAGAATATGGCACACAGACAAGCATTCATCTCCCTAAAAGACCATAAGGAGAACTTTGAAAACAACCCAAAGTGCAGATTAATCAACCCCGCAAAGAACAACCTTGGTCTGATAAGCAAACAAATATTAGACAGGATTAACAGCACAATTAGATCTAAAACAAATTCTAACCAATGGAGAAACACAAGGTCTGTGATTGATTGGTTTTCGAACATCACAGAAAAGAATAGGCATTCATTCCTGGTTTTTGACATAGTGGATTTCTATCCATCCATATCAGATGAGCTACTGAAATTATGACTGGCATATGCAAAGCAACATACCACAATTTCAGAGGAGGACGTTGAAATCATCATGCACTCCAGAAAAACACTGCTCTTTGATAAGGATGAACCCTGGGTCAAGAGAGGAGATTCCCCTATGTTCGATGTTGCAATGGGTTGCTATGATGGAGCCGAGGTGTGCGAGCTGGTTGGTCTTTACATCCTGCACAAACTGACATCGGCATTCCCAGACGGTAGTATCGGTCTGTACAGAGATGATGGACTAGCCATCTTTAAAAACATAAACACAAGATCCGGTGACAATGTCAGGAAGAAATTTTCTGAGATCCTTGGGAACCTCGGCCTGAAAATCACAGTGCAGAGTAACTTGAAAGTAGTAAATTACCTACATGTCACACTCAAGCTCACAACCGGAAAATATTACCCATACAGAAAACCTGACAAAAACCCACTGTACAACAACGCCAATTCCAACCACCCTCCGTCCGTTATTAGGCAAATTCCAACATCGATTAGCATAAGAATATCAGGGTTATCCTGTGACTCGGACGGTATACAACGATGCCCTCAAATCCAGCGGTTACAAGGAGAAGATCCGGTATGACCAAAACCAGAACCAAAGAAACCAAAGAAACAGACCAAGAAACATAATCTGGTTTAATCCACCTTTCAGCCAAAATGTTGAGATGAATGTCGCGAAATCCTTCTTATGCACCTATCAATGGTTTGCCCCAGGATGGGGGGTGCGGGAAACCCCAGGGGAATTTGACATTTTCAGGTTTTCGAATGTCAATTTCCTCACCCTTGGGTCGCCATTAAGAGTCAAATCCCCACCCCTGGGGATCATAGACCTTGAATAGTAATGTTGACGAACTCAGGCACTCACAACACTCCTCCGACTCCAGAAGATATTCTGGTGATAAATGGTACCACCAACTTTGTGCATTTCCCGAAATTTCCCCAAATGGAGAGGACATATTCTAGCTTTTCAAATTGTACACAGCCATTAATATTATGTGTGTATTGCGTGCATTATGTCATGAGACATTTTAGCATTGCTGGCAATTTAACACATATTTTGTACTCCTTTCCTGCCCCTCCCTATATTATAATAATAATAATAATAATAATAAATAATAATGCAATTCTTTATACAGATGGCCTATATCACGCAAGGTGGTTTTCAATAGGGCACTGTGAAAATATATAACACTATATGTTATAAAACTTCAAAGATAGAGAACTGATGGGTGTTAAAAACAGCAATTTTTTGCTTTAAAAACAACAAGATGCTCTTTGCATCGCTTATGACGAGAAAGGCCAAGCAAAGAACGTGGGAAGCTCATCCAAATGACTTCTGGGTATTTTCCAAGATGGCGGACCGCTAATTCCCAGGCCCTCTCCACTTTCCTAGATGGCGACCAAGTCAAATTTTCCACCCAGCCAGGGGACCGTTGTGGATGTCAAATTCCCTACCCGGGAAGAGCTTCACAAAGTCAAATTCCCGTGGGTTGCCCGCACCCCCCATCCTGGGGCAAACCATTGATAGGTGCATTACAGCTGGTTGATAAGCATTTTCCAAGGTCGCACAAACTCCAAAAGATCTTCAACAGAAACAACTTGAAAGTCAGCTACAGCTGCACTACTAACATGGCAAACATCATCAAGAGCCACAACCAGAAAATCCTAAATGAAAACAATGGAGTTAGCAATGAGAGGAAATGCAATTGCAGAAACAAAGACCTTTGCCCTCTCGATGGTGCGTGTCTTACAAGTAACGTGATCTACGAAGCCACAGTCACAACAACAACCGGGGACACAAAGACTTACATTGGAATGACAGAGCACGAATTTAAAACAAGATACAACAACCACAAACTCTCTTTTAGAGACCGAAAGCATTCGCACAGCACAGTACTTTCAAAACACAGCTGGGACTTGAAAGACAGCAACACCGACTATCAAATCAATTGGCGCATCATCAAGAGGGCAAATGCATACAGGGGAAACCCTTCCCGCTGCAACCTGTATCTATCTGAGAAACTCTGCATCTTGTCCGCTTGTGACATTTCCCTCCTCAACAAGAAATCTGAGCTGGTCACTAAGGGTCGTCATGGGAACAAGTTCTTCGCAACAACCAATCAGAACAGGCGCCGTTTCAACCGTTCTTAAATTTGAAATTTTAACCTTATAACTGAAACTTTCTCACATGTACACTCAGTCTAATGATCGCTTAGTGCGTGAAACTCGAGTTACAATTACTTTCTATCTTTAAATTTGTATTATATCAGTATGTATATTGATGATACTACATGGAGCCACCTTGGTAACAGATGAATGGTTGGTAACAGGTGAAATTTCTTCCTTCTACGAATTCTTTGTCCTATTTACCTTCATTTTGGCCATAATGTTTTTTAAGTATTCTTTCTTTTCTATTCCGCGAGCCCTCAAAGTTCACCAGAATGGAGTGTTGACTAAAAAAATCGCTGAACTCTTAAGAGTTTTAAAACTTAAACTGGAATGCTTAACGAGCTATTAAACTCGTTAATTTCGAAAAATACGTTTAAACGGCTACCACACAAGAATGTTTTTTATTACACGGAATGCTAACTGATGGCAACATAAGACATAACATATCCAGATCGTTCTGTAGGCAGGGTTTCCACTTCTTTGCACTAAAACCAAAGGCTTGCTGAACGCGCCTGGTAGGCACCTTTAACCACCAACACTTCCCTTAGTTCTCTGGGTACCATTACACAGGAAAATGCGTCACCCGGGGACAACTCTTTTAAGAGCGAATGTTGCCAAAAATCAAACATTTTCAAAATATTGTGGCAACAGCTCAAAAATCAATTCCGCTCATATTCTTATGTTAGGTAGACCTTAATGTGAAGCAAATCACTGCATAGTTCGTTTGGCTGAATATCGATTTATTTTCAAGAAAATCGATATTAACGGAATTCGCTCAAAATACCGCTTTTGAAGCTCAAAATTTACGGCAAATCTCGAAGCTTCGCGTGACAAAATGAAGCATTCCAGAGCAATAAAAAGTAACCAAACCTGTAGAACGATGTTTAAATATATGTCAAAAGCAATTTCAGCAATTTCTGCTCATTTATTTACGCGCTCTAATTAAATTTATCCGACATACTTTTGACTAGATAAAAAGTATATCAAGTTTAACCCCGGATATTATTCGTCAAGAATCTGAATTTCAAGAGGAGAAGGGATGTCCTTTTCCTTCCTAACAGGATTTTTTGGGGAAATTTATTGACGCGATGTTATAGAATTTTAAAGTTGGACAAAATGCGTTGATTCAAGCCACCAGAAAAGTCAGCCTAATTAACTCAGTGTACACATACACAAACAACTTCACGTTTACCGCAGGTTTTGATCAGCCAACAACCGATTTTAGCACAATATCCTCTAACCTTCATGTTGCTGTATCACAGATGAGAGCTGTGGTCCTTGTTGATGATAAAATTCAAGCAAACTGCAAGGAAACTTGACAGGATGTCGCAACTTGCCATGCCGTTTCACCGAACATCCGCCGTTTTTGATGTGAGGATTCTCTTTTCTTATTTTCGTTAGAAAACAGGCTTAAGGTGTTGTACAAAAGATGCCTTTCCTTTGAAACTAGCTCTGAACTGAACAGCGAAACAAGAAGTCGTTGATACAAAAACATCTGTTGGTTTGGGTGATGCCGCTAATTAATTCAGTCAGAACGAGTTTTAGTGAAATCGACAGCTGCAGGCATGTACCGCGGTAACGAAATTTTGGGTGCATCGGGTGACTTTGGGGAATAAGGTTCAATTGTTTTTTCAAATAAGCTATTCTTGTAATCCTACGTTTATTAATTTAAGGACTGAGCGAAGATTCTCAGTAGATTGGTTTCAGATGAACACTTAAAAATGCGTGAAACTGAAAAAACGTACGTTGGTTGCATGGCATTAACCCTAGAGCTTTTCTCTGGTGGGTAGGGTGAAGGGATTTAAAAAATATATTCTCTGTTGGTTTTCGAAGAGGTAGCTCAATTAATGAACTATGGCTGGATTAAAATACAAAGTTGGACTTGGCCTGACTTTGTATTTTAATCTAGCATAGTATGTAAAATAGCGTTCATTATCTGTGCTACTTCTTGGAAAACCAACAGAGAATATATTTTTAAAACCCCCTTTGCGGCTTTGCCCTGCCCATCAGGTAAAAGCTCAGTCTCGGGTATGTCACGCAACCAACGTGCGCTTTTTTAAGTTGTACAGATTTCAAAGTACTCATCGAACCCAATCTACTGAGAATCTTCGCTCAGTCCTTAAAGTAGTAAACGTAGGAAGACAGGAATAGCTTATTTGAAAAAAAAATTAACTCAATGGGGAGCTTTGGTGAGCTCAGGATTTCACAGCAAGAAGTAATTCAAGGCGCGAAGTTCTGTCAATCTACTAAAGATCTTACGGTTAGTTCGGTTCCACGGGTGGTATAATAAATTGACATTCTACTGTAACATGTTAATTTACACATCAAGCATATGCCTGTGTAATCACTGTCGTAAATACATTTCGCCAACTATGTTCTTCGGTCAGTAACAAAACGACGAGGGGTGTCAACTCTAACATTTGCTGTTTGAACAGCACTACACAGTAATGAGGGTCGTCCCGAAAATCTGGAAAAACCTCCCGATTTTGTTATGAACATCCCACAAAAATAACAAACGATATAAAAAATTATAGTTGGAAAGAGAGACGGAGAAGGAGACAAAAGGGAGCTCTGTCTCTCCTCAATATCAACCCGCTTAATCTTTTCGTCCGCTTCCACATTTCGACGATCTAATAGGGCCCGTTTAAACATGCGATTTTTTGTACAATGTTTGTCGCACATTTCAGTGCAGTTTTTGTCGCGCTCAAGCTCGCGATAAAAAATGCAAGTGAGTGTAAGCTAGCGGCGATTTGTGTGCGATTTGTCGCCGCGATATTGCAGAGGTTTCGATTGATGCAACTTGGCGGCGGTTTGGGGGAAAGTGCAGCAAATATTGCACTGGAATCGCAGCGAAATCGCTGCTAGTTTACACTTGCGACAAAAGTTGCATTGGAGAACGCGACAAAAATTGCACCAAAAATCGCATGTGTAAACGGGCCTTTACGCAGCTTGCATTTCCTATGTCTCTTCTGGTCGCTTACTCTTAGAGGTAAGCAGAGGTGACAGCTGAAATTTAGGCCACGTTCCTACTAGAATAGACTGTGGGAGGCTTAAAGAGGAGAGTCAATTGCATTGTGTTTACTGACTGTATTAGCAACGGCCAGCAGTTCTAAACGATGCTGTTGTAAAGTAAAGGCTTTCAGAAAATATGCTTAATCAGATAGCCGCATTGAAAGCTAAAATGTCAGGAATTAGTTTCTAAAGATGCTGTGATGCTGGTTCGGTGGGTCCGGGAAGGTATCTTTTCAAATTGATAACAGCTTCAGTTAAAATAAGGTAAATTGGCCACTGTAAGGAAATTCAAACACTTTTGATCTTTGTCAGTTATTGTAAATCTGCAGCACGCTCAACATGGGCACCAGACAGGAAAATGTAAGCAAAATACATGAAATGTCATTTTCTGTTTTCTCCGATTGTTTCAGGGCCTTCAAAATGGATATTAATTTAAATACGATAACACAGGTTGATCTGTTCGGATTCTGTAGCTAAAACCTTTTTTAAGTCGCAGAGCGTTATAGGAAACAAAATCTTATCGGCCGAATTTAACCGAGCAGCTGTTTGCTCTTCAAAAATGCTACCTGACTTAATTTCGTATTATATATGACGTATTTTATTTGTCCCTCCAAAAACAAAAGGAATCAATTTTCCTATGTTACAAAGGTTAGGGTCTGAGATGACATGCAGGCAAACATTTTCCCCCGATTGAACCCAAATTTGTGAGGCGGTTATTATTTTCCGAACTGGTATTCTAGAGAAATAACTGGTTGGATGCCCCTGCCTGACTCAAGGTCCAGCGTGTGTTTTGTGCACATCTTTTGAGAGACCGAGGCCGAAGACAGAATAAAATTCTTCAGGATGTTTCTTTCCTTTGATCGGGGTCAGGTGTAAACACCTGTAAGTCGTGAAAACTTAAAGCAAGAGTAGACTTACTTTCGACATTTCTATGCATATATTTTCGTCAAGACAAGCTGAAGCAAATAAACGGGTCCATTTTTTGCACGCGCTGCTTCTTTTAGACAAAAGGTTGGCATATTTCATAATTTTGGAACTGGAATGAAATCGTAATTTTCAGTTGGCCTTGTCGAGACTAAAATAGCAATCGATCTATTGTCATTTTGACGCTGGTGACAAATAGCATTCAAAGTTTAGTGCTTCGATTCAGTGGGTTGCCTAATTAAAGTATTTTTCGGATGCAACGTGTATGCCTGGGGGAGGCTCCTCTATTAAAAAAAGGAAAGAAAATTTTACAAGGTACCCTTAAGAGGGGCCAGCATCTCGTTTTGTGGGCAAAGTTATGACTCCAGTAGTATTTTTCCCGGATTCTACCTTAGAAGGGGCGAGAATAATTCTGGCTATTTCAGATTGTTAGTGCCTCAGTGATTACCTAATAAGAAAAGTGTTCACAAAGAAAAGCCGAGTTCTAGGAGGTATCTCTGTATTGTCTTTGGCAGACAGTTAGGCGACAGCATTTAAATTATTCCTCAAGGGTAGATTGAAACTATTGTTTAATACTTTTCACTACTTAAACTTTAAAAATAGCCGGCTTCGATCTAGACCAATTTCAGAGTGGCCAGCTCTGATATTTCAACGTTGCTTACAGTAAACAGGGTAAAGAAGGCATATAGCACAGAGAATAATAACTTTTATGTCCTTAAAATGACCCGCCTATGAACAGATTTGGGAGGTACAGTCATTGTCTTAAGCCGCAGTTTCAGTCAGACCTTGTTTAAATAACCGGCCCATAAAGGTTAAGATTCCTGTATCGTCAGATTAATTCATGAGCGACAGAGCCGAGTAGAGTATTTGGAGATCCTGTTGTGCACCGTTGATGTGCACAGTTTAACCCAAGTATACATGTTTGACTGACTAAAATCTCGCGTCATTGATTTCTCAGTACTTAGAAGAGATTTTTCCAAGATAATACAGCGGATCATTTTTAGCTAGAGGGTTATACAATTTACAATTAACTATGCTCAGACAAAAGGACACGTCTCCTGAAAATAAAACAAAGTTAGATGCAAGCCCCAAATATATTATGTAATATTCCAATATTATTTGCAGTTTCCCGAATAATTTCTCGAGGCTCCCGATTCCCGGCAATACCTTCAGATTCACGAATAAATTTTGCGGTTCTCCCGAAACAAATATTCTTAGAGTTGGCACCCCCTGTAAAACGCATGATTTAGATGCGTGCGGGTCTACAGTGGAATCCTGATTTTTTGAATACTCGGTTATTCGAAACTCCGGATTCTTCGAACCAAAAGTCATTTCCCTTGGATTTGTTTCAGTCAAACACTGTAATTTTACCCCGATTTTTCGAATGCTCGATTTTTCGAAACTCCCGATATTTCGAACTAATTCTTTCTTGCGTTCAAAAATTTACATTCGATTTCTCGAACTCTGAAAGCTCAGGAACCAACAAAAACTGGTTTTAGCCACATACACAACTGAATGCAATTAACAAATTCCGAGGAAGGTGTTTTCATGCGTTTTTTTTAATTACAAAGCAAGTGACAAATCTGTCATTGAAGTCCTAAGAAACTACAACGCCGTTGTTACACAATCGAGGGTCTTGAATTACTGTACATGATCAGATTTCCTTTGTTTACCTGCATTTTTCAAGCTCTTGCCGTAGCGCATTAATATTTTGCAGTTCCTTTAAACCGTGGAGTACAGGGTACTTTTTTTTTATACAGTACGAGGAAGGAAATGCAGTCAAGAGTCTGCGTAAAATTACAGACACATGTATCAGTACAATACTGGTTTTTGTTCTGCCGAAATTGGCTTAAATCCTTAAATTTTCGTTTTGTTTTAAATGCAAGTTTTGTTGGTAAAATAAAGATGGGTCACACATTAACAAGAGTGATATACCATTGTTGTCTGCCTTCTTGGATCTTATAAAACAATTCCACGGTAAAACAGGTGATTTGATGCCACCTTCGATTTTTCGAACCCCCGATTTTTCGAACCAAGTTCCATTTCCCTTGGAGGTTCGAAAAATCGGAATTCCACTGTATTTCTAAACCAAAACTTGTCCGTTTTGATTGACGGTCTACATAACGAACGACAAAATCTATGCCTTGATGTACGCATTATTTATAGTTTTGAAATGACTATACATTGGGAAACAGAGTACTGTATTTAGTACGGAGACAAGTCAAATAGAACCTGGCATACATTTCTGTTTGTGACAAGGTATTATTTTGCGATGCATTTCAACTTTCATGTGAAACTGAAATTCGACGTTTTGTACACCCGGTGTACACCAAACACTAATAATGTATTCGTAAACGGGCTCGCCGATCAGTTTGACCTGAGTTTGATCTGTTTGATGACGTTCTCTCATCAATTATCCCTCCCGGCCACAATCAATTGTCTACCATGTACCATACTTCAATGTACAACATATAAAAAGCTTTCACACAGGAAGAGACTCAATTCGAAGATCTGATTGGTGTTGAAGACTAATAAGTTAAAAGGCTACAAAATCATTAATGTTCTACTTGAGCGGAAACAACAATCTACAGAGGACAATGAGTTTACTATGTCACTGGTAAGCTCGATAAAATAGAGCTATGGCGTCGATCGCGCGTCGTCCGAGTATCCTTGGTAGCTTTCCGCATGTTTCCAGAGTTACTGGCTATAATCGGGACCCAGGAAAGCACTGGTAAGTAGTCACTAAACTTGCGTTCGGCTTAAGGCTTAAGATGAATTTGCTAAGAGCGAAATTTTCACCACTTTCCTGACGAAATACACTGTAGCATCAATACATCGGAAGCCCGCCAAGCGAGGTTGTGACTTCAACAGACAACCAAGCCATAGTTTTGTTGTGTCGTCGTTTGAGCTTTATGCTAGATTGCCTCGGCAGCGAGAGTGTGCGAAAGACGGGTTGGCTCGCTCCTCAAAATTTGGCCCTGTTGTGGAAGCGGTAAAAGGAATTGCTTTGGACTGTGACTCACCGTGCAGTTTTGGCGGGAAAAACTTCGAGTCGAATCACTGCCCTTTTAGGAAGCATATACACATAGATAAAGGTCATTTTGCCTTCGCATTAATCTGCTCTGTGCCCTTTTAGGTAGCACATACCCAAGGACACAAGTAATTTTCCCTTCACATTAATCTGCTCTGTGCCCTTTTAGGTAGCACATACCCAAGGGTTCAGTTAATTTTTACTTCGCATTAATCTGCTCTGTTCCCTTTTAGGTAGCACATACCCAAGGACACAAGCAAATTTGCCTTTGCGTTAAACTGCCCCGTGCCCTTTTAGGTAGCACATACCCAAGGACAAAAGTAATTTTGCCTTCGCATTAATCTGCTCTGTGCCCTTTTAGGTAGCACATACCTAAGGACACAAGTAATTTTGCCTTCGCATTAATCTGCTCTGTGCCCTTTTAGGTAGCACATACCCAAGGGTTCAGTTAATTTTTCCTTCGCATTAATCTGTTCTGTGCCCTTCAGTTTAGGTAGCACATACCCAAGGGTTCAGTTAATTTTTCCTTCGCATTAATCTGCCCCGTGCCCTCTTAGGTAGCACATACCCAAGGACACAAGTAATTTTGCCTTCGCATTAATCTGCTCTGTGCCCTTTTAGGTAGCACATACCCAAGGACACAAGTAATTTTGCCTTCGCATTAATCTGCTCTGTGCCCTTTTAGGTAGCACATACCCAAGGACACAAGTAATTTTGCCTTCGCGTTAATCTGCTCTGTTCCCTTTTAGGTAGCACATACCCAAGGGTTCAGTTAATTTTGCCTTCGCATTAATCTGCTCTGTGCCCTTTTAGGTAGCACATACCCCTGGACACAAGTAAATTTGCCTTTGCGTTAATCCGCTCCGTGCCTTTTTAGGTAGCACATACCCAAAGGTACGGTTATTTTTGCCTTTGCGTTGATCTGCTCTGTGCCCTTTTAGGTAGCACATACCCAAGGGTAGGGTTAATTTTGCCTTTGCGTTAATCTGCTCTGTGCACTTTTACAAAGCACATTCCCAAGGGTACGGCTAAAATTAATCTGCTCTGTACGGCTAATTTTGCTTTTGCAGCATATAAATACGCAAGGGAATCAATCGCGCGCTCGTCTACGCAGCGGGCGATTTTCGCGCTGGCTCGCGTTCTTTTTAAATTGGTCGACTGTCCCTAAGCGAAAACAGAGATTGCTCGTAATGTGTACATGAGCCGAACCTAATCAGAATCAACAAGCAACCCCTTTTTTATCGGAGACGCTAGAATGTAAATAATAGTTAACGTTACGGCAGAGGTTAGGTTACGCAAAGGTGTTATGGAAGACTTTCATTCTTCCTCTGACGTTACGGTTAAGGCGCCGTCTTGATAACTCCGCTCTTGCGGAAACTTTGTTTTATAAAGGGTCACCCGGCGTGAAATATAAACCCACCTGATGTACACATCTCACCCAACGCGCGCCGGCTTGAATCAGTATTAACATCTCGGGATCATTCACGCTGGTGGTCCAGGGAAATTTACACAGAACAAATCGAGAACCACGTAAAGCAGCGGAAATACTCAATGCCCAGGTTAATGCTACTTTGATGTATGCCCAGGATCCAGAGAAGCGATGCCCCGATGGCCTTCGATGTCCAATCACGTCAACAAGGTCGAATAAACAGTAGCAGAGATTGCGGTGAAATTTATCTCGCAAGCAGGCTTCCTCTTTGGCTTATGTCTTATGCAAGCGACAAAAGCCGGGGTACTTGTCCCGCCTGTGCCCTCGAAGTAACTGCTCTCTTTGTTTGTTTGTTTTTTTAGTAGAAATCAGTTTAGTTACTTGACAAAAAATAAGCTGCAATCAGGTTAAAATTTCACTACGATCTTGTTTTCATTAGTCATACAAAGGGACAGACAAAAGAAATTCAACGAAACCAAGCCAAGAAATTTCTTGCGAACACTTGATCCAAGCCGGCTTTCACGTTGTAGGACAAACTGAAGTGCCTGGCAAAGGATGTTAAAAGCGAACAAATTTCTCGATCTTATGCGAAAAATTACGCGTGACCGGCGGCCAGACTCTATTTCCGTTCGGTTAAACGGGCCCGCGGTAACTGCAGGGCAAGAAAAGTTTTTAGCGGACGACCAAATAAGAAGAAATACAAAGAACGCTGCTAAAATTGGGCCCGATAGAAGATTATATTGCGCACTTTATTTCCTTTTTTTTCTCTTTTCTGTTTGCCAACAGGTCTCAATAAATTGTAGTTATCTGTCAACATCGTCATATTTTGCAGCAAGAAGCTAACACCTCGTTTCATTCTTATGAATCCTTAAGGTGACAAATCATGGCGTTAAGTTACTGTTAATATTAACTGAGGGGGGATTCAATCCCCCTTCTATTCAGCTAATTTGCATAACAAATCCTGAAGCGATCAAAGCCCGTCATACTAATTCCCCAAAGTCACCCGATGCACCCAAAATTTCGTTACCGCGGTACATGCTTGCAGTAGTCGATTTCACTAAAACTCGTTCTAAATTAATTAGCAGCATCACCCAAAGCACGTAACAGATGTTTTTGTATTAACGACTTCTTGTTTCGCTGTTCAGTTCAGAGCTAGTTTGAAAGGAAAGACATCTTATGTACAACACCTTAAGCCTGCTTTGCAACGAAAATAGGAAAAGAGAATCCTCACATCAAAAACGGCGGATGTTCGGTGAAACGGCATGGCAAGCTGCGATATCCTGTCAAGTTTCCTTGCAGTTTGCTTGAATGTTATCATCAACAAGGACCACAGCTCTCATCTGTGATACAGCAACATGAAGGTTAGAGGATATTGTGTTAAAATCGGTTGTTGGCTGATCAAAACCTGCGGTAAACGTGAAGTTGATTGTGTATGTGTACACTGAGTTAATTATGCTGACTTTTCTGATCGCTTAAATCAACGCAATTTGTCCAACTTTAAAATTCTATAACATCGCGTCAATAAATTTCCCCAAAAAATCCTTTTAGGGGGGAAAAGAACATCCCTTCTCCTCTTGAAATCCAAATTCTTGACGAATAATATTTGGTACCACATACTTTTTTTAGGGGTTAAACTTGATATACTTTTTATCTAGTCAAAAGTATGTCGGATAAATTTAATTAGAGCGCGTAAATAAATGAGCAGAAATTGCTGAAATTGCTTTTGACATATATTTAAACATTGTTCTACAAGTTTGATTACTTTTTATTGCCCTGGAATGCTTCATTTTGTCACGCGAAGCCTCGAGATTTGCCTTAAATTTTGAGCTTCAAAAGCGGTATTTTGAGCGAATTCCGTTAATATCGATTTTCTTGAAAATAAATCGATATTCAGCCAAACGAACTATGCAGTGATTTGTTTCACATTAAGGTCTACCTAACATAAGAATATGAGCGGAATTGATTTTTGAGCTGTTGCCACCAAATGTTTGGTAACATTCGCTCTTAAGTTTGCAATGCGTAGAAAGCTTTTAAACGAATTTCTTAATAATTAGACTTTTATATTTTAAGCTATTTTATGTTTATAATTCACTCGCATATTTGATTATTTGTTTCCTTATTTTTATTTACCTTTCATTTTATATATTTCTATTCTTATTTATTTCTCATTTTTGTATAATTTATACTTCTGAAAAGCCCTGTTATGGGATGAGGTGTGATAAAGTGTAAGTGCAAGTGTAACACTGAAAGTCCTGTTTATGAATTGCGACCGATGCTTTTCTTGTCGAATTAACCGAATCTGACTACATTGCAGAAGTAGGTATGGTTTGATCTTTCGTCACAGTGTAGACAGTGTAGCCTTCGTTGACTTTACGATACGCGACTAATGTTACGCTTCTATCAACAAATGCCTGACGTGTATTCCAATCGTTACATCATAAAGACCGGCTCCACATTCTATTTGTCGTATTTACAACTTGTTGTGAACAGAGTTTTCAATGCGAGCCAAACTTCGCGTTTGAAGAAGATGTAAAGCAGTGGGTTGATGACAGAAGTCGTGAATCGAATGATGATAAAAAAAATTGGCAGCTCTAACAAGTGATGGCAAGTTATTCCGCATAAGATACAAATTAATATTCACATTTAGCATAACAGAAAAATGAGGCAACCAACAAGTTGCATGTACCGCTGCCATGACAGAAAAAACTAAAATACATTTCCTGTCATTTAATGTCTTTTTCTGCAATCCTCTTATGGCGAAGTGATTTGGTATCCCAGGTATTTTGCGTTTAGAGATAGCTCTGAACATGACCCTAAAAGCATAAATCATAAATACATGTGGCACAAAGAACACCATTAGAAGGCAGAACACGGAATGAATGACATAACAAATTGAAGATAAAGGACTGGTCCGCCATGTGAAGGGAACGAGCGCAGAGATTGCAGATGTCATCCAAATCCCCAGAGATAGTTTACATATTGTTTTCTTGGTTATAAAGCGGTGTTTTAGCGGTTTTGTAACAGCGAAGTACTTTTCCGCTGTTATAAAAAATATATGATAGCCGGACGATATTGCCATGAAAGTGTGTAGGATGTATAAGCAGTAAGATGAGAGAGAGTTATAAGGTATCACACGGAATGAAAGAATAATGTAGTATGGAATGTTGATTGTTGCTGTCAAGAAGTCACACACCGCCAGTCCAAGCAGCAGGTAATTGGATGCAGTGCGGAGGCTTTTCGTTTTGTAGAATATGACGGAAACGAGTCCGTTTGTCAGGGCGATGGCAATGGCGATGGGAAGAAGTTTGCTCATCCCTTTCAAACCAAAACTGTGTCGCTGCTTTGCTTTATTTTGTAACAAAGTTGAAGCTGAGCTGGCGTTATTCATATCCACTCTGGACAGACTGACGTTCAGTAAACTCTGGAAAAGTAATGTCAAAAACATGAAAATAAATTTAGTTACTTGGTCTGTAATTATAACCTCATCCTTACACGGTTCGAGGTAGCTCGCTCTTTACTAGGACCATATGAGACTCAGCCTACTACGGCTGTAAAACGGAGTTTAATTTCTCATTTTGTGTTATTTTTGGACTACCCAGAGGTTACGCAAGATGACCCAAATGCTGTCAAAAATTTTCAAATTCAATTGCAAAAGCCTGACCAAGACCAAAGAAGGCTTCTGAAGATTTCTTAGGTGACCCGATGGCATATGAAGATTTTCAAAGATGAGCAGAAGACCTCGAAACCTGTCGAAGATAACCGAAGATCACCCAAGGTTTACCAGCCATAACGAAAGAGAATTTGAAGCTATTAGTCTCGAGTCCACTCTCTCTCTCTCTTTTCAGTACACTTATGTCGTTCCGCTTAAACAGAGTCAGTTACCGGCTTAACCGCATAAGTCACATATAGCTTTTGTCACTCATATTTATCAAGCCGCTAAAGTCTTAAAGGCCCGGCAACAATAACTGAAAATATGGCAAGACGCCTAAAAAAGAAAAAAACAA
This sequence comes from Siderastrea radians, assembly GCA_964017195.1. Classification (NCBI taxonomy): domain Eukaryota; kingdom Metazoa; phylum Cnidaria; class Anthozoa; order Scleractinia; family Rhizangiidae; genus Siderastrea; species Siderastrea radians. Next base: position 1,296,977 of record OZ024899.1, on the reverse strand, counting down.
ACATTATATGCAGCCATATAATGTAATTTTATATCGAGCCATTTTATTGGTTAATTAATCGTAACACGTGTCACGTCAGTTGTTTGGATGGAGCAGGGTTTGGCAGATCACCTTGGAGTCTCCAATCAGATGCAAGTAGGCGGGCTCACTGTTATTATTTAGATTACTGGCGCTGTTAATTTCGGCCTCCTTACCATTCAGCGTCAACGCCATCTCGTTAATTAACTTTCAAGCTTTAAAGGCAAGTATACTCATCAGATTATTATTTTTTGCTTCTCTGTTGTGAGCCTGGGATTTAGGTTTTTGTTTACCGTTACTTTATGGGTAAAGCACGTGTCTTAATTCTGGGCCATTCTTTTATCCGTCGCCTTCACGCGTTTATAACGCGTTCACACGATAACGAGTATACTACCAAGTTAGGCATTTCAACACCAGATTTTATTTGCAAATGGCACGGTGTTGGGGGTCGAACGGTTGCCAAAGTTTTGAAATATGACTTAAGTGTCGTGAAGGAATTTGGCCCCGATATCATCATTTTGCAGCTAGGGACAAATGATCTGGTCAATTCCTCTCCACTTACAGTGGGTTCCTCCCTCGAACACTTAGTCACCGTATTGCACGACGTCTACAAGGTGGACCTAATTTGTGTCTGCCAAACCCTCCGACGTTCCTCTTTAGAAGTTTTATTTAACAAGAATGTTGGGTTATTGACTAGATACCTAAAAACGGTACTTGAGCCCATCCCATATGCATTCTTTTGGTCTCACAGGGGATTTTGGAAAACAAAGAGTGCATTCTTGTCCCAAGATGGTGTTCATTTGAATGGTAGGGGGCAACATAAATTTTATCGTAGTTTACGAGGGGCAGTGCTCAGATGCTTGCGTTTACTCGATGACATTTAAAGTCTTATTCTAGAATACTGGTCACCAGTTCCGTGGTTCATTTTCATGGCTTTTTTGCTGTGTTGCGTCCGCAGCTGTTTTTGTTTTGCAGTCCGACTTTATCTCCTGACATGTACAATTTGGGCTATGCCCTTATCTTGTCGGCTGTCTTTTTGTTCCTTTTATCTTAATGGGGCATACTACTTATCGTAATTTCAATGACAGTTTTGTTATTTTTTACATTCCTGCCGTTATTTCTGCCCCCTTGATTGACGCATAGAGTATTGTCTGCCATGAGAGCAGGACGTTTCCATTCAAGTGTACAACCCCTTTCCGGCCGCTTTTCGCGTGCCCAATTGCACTTGGTTACTGTCCTTGCTCTGTTTTGTATTTGATCCGGAACTGGCTAAAGGTGACTTTTCGTGGCCGACAAACGCCCTCAAATGGTGACAGGCCTCAAGGAAATCGACCCCGATCCCATCAGTCGCCATTTCCAAAAGGAACATGTTGGACATTTCAGGCGGGTCGCTTCTGTGGGGGTGGGTGTAAATTCGACCATAAATGCTATAAATGCGGGGCAAAACACCCCGCCACGCGCTGTAATGCCGAGGGTCAAAAACGCGCTAATGCACAATCTCCCTTACCAGCTTCCCCACAAAATTCCACAGCCCCCAATAACGCCCGTCAGGGCCGATCGACTTGAGGCACTTTTAAATGGCTACCCTTTTCAGTTAAAAGATTATATACTTCGCGGTTTTAATCACAGGAAACTTTT